>PVJH01032029.1:0-23095 GCA_004026705.1 Nesogale talazaci
GACAAGACAAAACTGTATAACACCTCTAAAAGATGCCCCCTCTCTGAGAGTAAAAGTAGGCCAGCAAATGAGAAATAAAAGCAAAACTAATGGTAGTTACTGCTTTCCACGACGTAGATTTCAAGGCCTCACTGGAAAGTTGAGGCATTCTTGACTCGGTTTCTCACACGGTTTGGTAAGGAGTGACCAGCACTTACTGGGTAGTGAATTTTGAGTGTGATTTCTTCCATGGAGCTGCTAGAAGGATGGGAGTTGGAGAGGGATGCTTTGGTAATGATTAGTGGGGTTGGGGGAAAGGGTCGGGGTGTGGAAGCTCAGCTAGCTCAGGATCTCTGCACCATTTAAAGTACCCAGGGATAAAATGGAAGGCGGGAGGCAGGCCGAGAAAGAGGAAGTAGGAGATGACCAAAGACACTTTTCCAGCCACCTCGTTTTATAGAAGGTCAGTTTTGTTCACACCTGGATATCACAGTCCTAGAACATCCTTTGACATGAGTGTGTTGATAAAATCGAGGTGTTAGGAGTGCTCTGTTTCTCCAATGCCGGCCTCACCCCCCACCCCCGCTTCCTTTTGGAGCCCTGAGTATTGTGAGCTGCTCCTTCTGAGTGCTCACAAGAGTGTTCTTCTGGTGTACCACTCAGGGCATACTCTAAAGAAGTGAAATCTAGACAAACGTCCAGAAGAGAGAACATGGGGTCCCTAGCAGCACATACTACCTGGGCGGAGGGAGGATAATATATGAAATGTGTGCTGCTGAAGTCCAGTGCAGCACTAAATTCCTCCAGATGTTCTTTAGGGAAGGAGGGGGAAAGGAAGATACTCAGAAGTGCTGCATTGATTCTGGGCATCCCCCCATGAGACGGCTGCTGCTTGGGCACCCTTCTCTCCCCCTGGTTCCCAGAGGACATGAAGACAGTGGGGAGGCTGAGGGGCCTGTTTGCTCCTTGGAGCAGGGATGTGGTCCAGATGGGCATGACATCCCTGCTCGTTGATTCTGTGTATGTCCCAGGCAACCCTCGTCACAAAACCTGGACCTGTGAAATTGAAATGGAGGAGGTAAACTTTCTAGAGCAGTGGATCTGAACCTGTGGGTCGTGACCCTGTGGGGGATGAAGGACTCTTCACAGGGGTCACATAAGACCATCGGAAAACATATATTTCTGATGGTTGGGGGTCACCACAACATGAGGAACTGTATTAAAGGGTCACGGCATTAGGAAGGTTGAGAACCACTGCTCTAGCAGATAGTGAAAAATGAAATTATTGCCTCAGTAGATGTGTTCAATTCCACTGTCATACTCTTGTTCTTTTGCTGTTGTTATTTTTGTTTAATGAATATATCTGAATTTAAAAAAACACCTTTGCATATTAAATAATTACAGAAGGAAGAAAGAAAAGGATGGAATACAGCAAAAAGGAAATAAAATATACATAAACTATATACATAGTTGGGATAAATGTTAGCAATTTTTCTTGCTTTCTGATCACATACTCTTGTTCTTGTTTCCCATCTCGTTCTCTGCATGCCCTAGTCTCATGTCCATCGTCCACTCATCAGAGACTGCCCTTCGTGTTTCCCATGTTGACTCTTGCTGGCTTGTGGCGCGGACTAGTCAGACCCTCTGCGGGCTTTATAGTCCTCAACTTGTATTCCTGGAGTGTCGGTTAAAGTTGCCTTGTCGTCTTGTCCCCTCTGCCTTTGTGTTAAGGGAGTTTTGGATTTAATCCTAGTAGTCTCTCCCACCCCACTTTTTTGGGGTCATATCAGCAAATGGACCCCACATAAACACACTCTTTACTGCATGCCCTCTTTGTGGGCAGTAAACAAATGAAGTAAGATTCCAATAGCTTGTTTAATTATAATCGGTGATGAGAGGACAATTCATGAGTCATAAATACTACCACACCTTAGGCGCCTTTTAAGATGTGTTTGATGCCAAGTGACTTCAGCCTGGAAAAGGCTGTCCCTTTGCAACACGCCCTAAGTGCTTTTGTTGTGTTTATAAAATGTCACTCTGTTGTAATTAGACGTCGACAATAGGGCAACAACAGTGTTCAGTACAGTGTTCTTTTCATTTATGCTCCATGTTGAGCATGATTTAGAGTTAATTTGAAAATAAACCGTTGCAGATGTAACCACCAAAATAAGAACCATCCTTTATTTATTAGGAACGTAAAATTAACTTTATTCATCTACTCCTTGTTTCTCAGAAGTGACCACTAGTGATGCTGGAAAGGGTGATTTGGAAGTCTCACGTTATTACAACTGTCTTGTGCAAGTCACGAGACGCCTGCACAAGAAGTTATTTACTACACATGTACTATGGCGTCAACTTGTTTTTCCAATTGTAGTACTTCGTGATTTTCCAACAGGGCCTTTTTAGGCCTCCTTGCCCTGCAGCACACATCTGTCAGAAGACTGGCCAGGGCAGGGACCACGAGCACGACACAGAGTAAGACAGAGGGGCAAACCTGAAGCTTGACTCTCGTCAACAAGCAGTGTGTTTTGTTCCAGTTTGGTTTTGAGCTTGCTGTTCTCCCCGTTCTGTATTGCAGCTTAACTTCTGAGCACCATGTGTACAGAAGGCTGTGGTTTAAAAGCAAGAGGCCTGACTCCGTTTTGTAGTATCCACAAAGATTCAGCCTCCATCGAGTTAATTTTGACCATTGATTCTCAAAAAACCAGAAATAAGCAAAGCCTAAACTTACAGCTTTGGAAACCCACAGGGGAGTTATACTCTGTCCTGTCGTACAGGGTCACTTGGAGTTTGAATAGACTTGATGGCGGTGAGCTTGAGATTTAAATCTCTGTGGGGACAGAAAGCTGTATCTTTCTTCCAAGCGGCTGGTGTGTTTGAACTACTGCTCTTGTGTGCCGCAGTCCAACTCATAACTATGCCACTAGTAGAATGAAAAACTTTTCCCTTGAGCGTAGTGTGTTGGAACTAGACTCGAAATAATTCTCACTTCTCTGGCCACCCCTAGGAGGGGTATCCTCACCTTAGGGACTTGCCTGGGTCTGCCTTAAAGGAACTTGGCCCACCAAGGCTTCATAATCACGAATATCTTATTCTGTAAGCCCAGAACCAATCTTGTAAACTTCTTTGATATGCTTTAGTATATGTATCCCAATCATGTGTCCCATTGCCTGCTTCTTTCGTGATGCCTGCAATTGTGATGACATCATCTGCTGCCGCTCATGATTTGTGATAATTTCCTTCGTTCCCCTAGCCCTATTTCAGTGGCTGCGTTTCTGTGCATCCTTCGACACCATTATGGCCTCAAGTTGATGGCCCCTGTGTTAGTCCAGGTAGACTAGAGAAACAAATCCATAAATAGACATATGTATACAAGAGCAACTATACATTAAGAAAACTTCCCAATCCAGTCCAGTCCAAGGTCATAGTCTGATATTAGCCCATAGGTCCGATACCAGCCTATGAATTCATCTTCAGACTCATGGAGCACATGCAATGACACCAGGGCAATCACAGGTCAGTGGGTGCAGATTCTTGTGTATCCAGTGGCAGTAGACACATCTCATGACTGACAGGGGTCTCCCCGTGGCGCCTCCTGTGTCCAGAATTGATCTATCAGCGTGCTGCCATGTGTCTTGTCAACCTCAGTGTCTCTTAGGGACTGAGCCTTGTGTCTTATCAGTAGAACGTCACTAAGGGAAGTGTATCCATATTTCCCAGAATTCTGGGAGAAAGCCATGCCCACACAGAGGTCTCATTGGCTATCTCCAGATTGACAGGTTAGACTCCACCCCTACACTCCCACTCCTGAAATTGACATGATTAGTGACTGCCACAACCCCTCTCATCCGGTTGCTTTGTCTTTGTCCTATTTACGACTTAATGAGAGTATCTCTACAGATGATATTTTAATGGTGGGGGGGGGGTCTCTTTGGTCCCAGAGAAGGCATGCTGATAAGAGTTGGGCTGGTCAGCTTTTCCCACCCCTGAGTCCCTCCAGACAGGAAGGTGCGACTGTCTATTCCCACGAAGATTTATAGCTGGGGAAACCTGATTTGGGGGTGGCGGGGAGGGGGGTGGGGTTCTGCTGTGAGTCCGAACAAATCAGTGGCAGTGGATTTGGTTTTGGGAGTGGATTTCTCCCTAGAACAGCTCTGAAGTCAGGCTGTGATCTAGTACTTTATCAAATGTTTTGCAAAACTTTGTCGGTGGCCAAGGATTAAAGCTTGGTTGCTTGACACATAATTAGGAAGAATGATGATTAAGGTCCACTTTAGGCATAACATTTGAAGGTGCGTTTGTGTCACCACCGTGTTGTTTCTTTCTTATACCCATTGGTAAGTCGGCTCTGGCCATCTCTTTTCCTATCACACAACCTCCCTCAAGATTTCCACCAAAGAGACCCCGAGACCATCCTCTGTTTATAGCCACAGGAACTTACCAAAGGGTTCAGAGAAAAGGGATGACTCCCAGGGAGCCTCACCCATTGAGCCATAGTCTGTGGTTCTTAGAAGCCAGACTGTTCCCATTCTCAACGCCCTTGGTTATTTTTAGTTCGAAGAAGTTTGAGGGCCACAGACAGACAATATTCTGTGTTCAGCTTACGTCTCAACCAAGCTGTCCTTTGCTATTCCTCCTGCACAGCGTCACTTTTAATTGGGTGCTTTGTATCTTTAGCACCATGCTACTCCTTCATTTACAGAAACCTGTAGAGCGTGTGCATTCATTTTTAAAGGAGTTCTTGAGTTAATTTAATCTGTCAATGGAACTCTTCAATCATGTAAAAATGGTGTGGTGGCTGCACCAGACCTCCCCATCTGACTTCTCAAGAGAGAAGGGAGGCAATCTGGATCAGCACCGGCATCGGCCCGAAGCTGAGTCTTTTCGAGTGAATATCAGACCCACGCCCTTCTTTCTCTCCAGCCTCTGAGCCAAGCCATCCCAAGGCCCTCTCTACAGCCCATGCTGGATTGGACGGTTGGTAGCTGTGGCCACACACAATACACAGCTAAAGTCACATGGCGGGGTTTACCTGGAGGTAACAGGATCTTGGACCCCATGGTTGCAACAGTGAGCTCAGGCAGAGGAGCACTTGTGAGGATGGCAGAGAGCTGGGCAGTCTCTCTCTCTCTCTCTCTCTCTCTCTCTCTCTCTCTCTCTCTCTCTCTCTCTCTGCTGTGTGTGGGATGCTATGGGTCAGAACCGACTCAATGGCAAATTAAGGACAACAGTTAACCAGAGGCCTATCAAGTGTTGAAAAGTAAGGATGTTACCCTGAGGACTGAGGGGGGCCTGACCCAAGCCATGGTATGTTCAGCCCCTTCATATGCCTGGTGAAGTTGGACATTGAATCTGGAAGAGAGGCATTTGAATTAGGGTGCCAGTGAAGAAGATTAAAATATCGTGAGGGGGCTGAGCCCCGATGGCCTAAGTGGTTGAGGGCGGTTCAAATCCAGCGGCGGCTCTCAGGAGCGGCACTGGGTAGCGCCCACGACCACCAGAAGCAGTGATACCCACAAAACACACACACACACACACACAAAATATCGTGGGTGGCCAAAAGAACAAACAAATCTGTCATGAAAGAAGTGTGGCCAGAAAGAACCATGGCTTTGCTGTGTAAGTCAATGCCATAAAAGACTTTAAGTGCTTTTACTCTGGAAGTGCTCCTTAAGTGTCAGCCAATGATGAGCACAGTCTCTGTGGGCCATTCTGCGGGACAACCACTCATGGGTTATAGGTGCTGTATAAAGTGTCATAGATGCTTGTGGTTTTCTTGGCATCATAACATGTACATTTGGGTACTTAGTCATTCTTTTACCTAAGATGATTATAATAAAGTCATATTATAGAATCTTGAAGGCAGACTATTGATGTTAGCATAACCTACAGAAAAGTAAACCTTTACTTTTTCAGGAAAAACTGTTCTGTAGCTTTTATTAAGAATTTTGAGCTCTTTTAAAAGCCACTTAAGATTTTTATCATGTGCTAAAACCACTGAAACACCTCACTGCTGTCGAGTTGAAGCCTACCTGCAAGCACACTCTACAACTGCTCTCGAGGGTTTTCAAAACTTTGATCTTTACAGGAACGGAAAGCCTCGTCGTTCCTCTGCAGATGGGCTGGTGGGTTTGTGCTAACCTTGTGTAGCAGCACAACGAATAGCCCCCTTTGCCCCCAAGGCCCCTTTATCATGTGCTAAGCGATGGGAATTTTCTTATGTGTGCTCTCTGTTGTTCATTCTTCTTTCCTTTCATGGCTGATCTCATGAAATCCTGCACTCCCATTTTCTACTTTATCCGCTTTTCACTTTAGCTCCTTTTAATCTGGTTTCCGTCCCAAATATTGAACCTAAACCCTTATGATGTCAGCAAGTGTCAAGCTAATCACGTGATTTTTTTTTCAATTTCTTACCCTATTTCTGACTTTTGATAGCATTTCTGCCTCTAGCTTTTGGGGAACTCGTGACTTTTATAACACTACACACTCGTGCGATCCTATCAGCTGTCTTTTTGGCAAGTGTCTTCTTTCTGATCATTTACCTTTACATTAATTAAAGGCTCCATAAAGAGTTGTGGTCCCAGAAACTCACAGGAGCAGTTCCACCCTGCCCTACAGGGTCATTACGAGTCAGCATCCACTCGATGGCAGTGAATTTTGGTTTGAGGATTTTACTCTTCTTCTGTATTCATATTCCAGCAGGATCTCAGTTACACTTAGCCCCTGATTTCCCATCTCTATGCTAGGACCATGCTTCCCAGGGTTTAAAAGACAGCTGCACCGAAAGATGCCTCCACAGTGGCACGTGTCCTTCACACACTCGATAATTGGTCCTTCCCTGCTATCGTCCTCAGTTATCCCTTTCTGTCCACTTTTTGGTTTGCACAGCAATGATTCTACTGGTCTACCCAACTGAGTGACGTGTACGTATTCTCTAGATACATGTCTCGTCTTCCACTGGTCCTTGAAATGGCTCCAGTACTTCTTTGTCCCGATTCTTGGTTTTACCCGTCTTTTCATTCTTGGCTGCCTTGAGCAGAAGCAGAGCTCACGTGACTTTCCTTCGTGTGAATGGCCTGCCGGCTCAGTCCACTTCTCACTGTTTATCATCCAGGCGCTTTAATTACAGCCTCTTGCACCCGACCAAGCCCTCACCGTAACAATGCTGGGCATTTCCTCACGTGGCCCCATTTTGGGAAACTTCTTCTCTTGTCAAACCCTTTCTAACACCACCTCCCATTCCACTTGGTCTGGCGGGGGGTGGGGGGTGAAGAGCTCACTCCATTCACTTCCCTCACCAAAAGTGAGTTGTTCCTACCTTTTCCCCATAGTACTTGGTACAAATTCTGCTACAGAATTTATTGTCTATTTTTTAAATGGGTAATTGTTTATGTGCCTGTCTCTGAGACGGGCACTATGGGCTCCTTGAAAACAAAGTCTGGATCCTGTTTCCTGGGTCTGCCCTCATACACATAGTGACCACTCCATGAGAGTTTGTTCAGTTAAACCGGAGCCAAGCACAGCCTCGGAATGCATTTTTATACATTCCTCTCACATCCTTCCAGCCTTCAGCCAAGTTATTTTTCAACCATGTGTCACCATTTCTAGCAGATACTGATCTTTAAAGATGACTTTGGTTGTAGTCTAGGATTGCAGAGCTGGGAAGTGTATACCTGATGTGATACTTTAATTCTCGAATGCTTCTTCCTCTGTCTATGTTTCTCCACTTCTCCCCAGTCTAGACTTGACGAATCATGTTATAAATTAGGATCGAGGACTCCTGGTACCATTCTTTGTAGCCTTTTGGACTGTGATGAAGTGGGCAGGTGTTTTCATCTTAAGATTCATTCAGATTTATGAGCTAGTATTTGTCATAATCCGTACAAGACTTAAAAGGATAGTAATTGTATGGCAAAGTGAGTCAGAGTGTTCGTGATGTGATGTCTGCAAGGGTGGGTGGGAGACACTGGTGAATGACCAGTCTCATTCTACTCCTTCTATGCTGAATCATTTTGCAAATAGAATGCTATTCTCAGGGTTTTCAGTGGTCAGTTATAGAGGGGGGAAAAGAGGAAGGTGAAAGGGTCAAATAACACCTACAGTTTAAAACTGCTTATTAAAATATATCCCTTGAGGAACTTTGTTTTGAATTGGACATGGAATTAATCTGACTTCTGTGTGATGTTTTTCTGTGTCTGTGTTTTCTATTATGTAGGTTCTTGTCTAGATTTGACTTGAAAGGATCTATCTTCCAATTTATCATTCTGAAATGTAGACTTTGTTAATTTGGAGACTGTGTGTGTGTATGTGTGTGTGTGTGTTTGTTTTGTGGGCAGGGTGGGGTGCTGTCTCATCCATTCCCTAGCTGGATAGTTACTTGAATGATTAGATAAGGCTTGAAGAGGTTTTAAGAATGATGGTGGCAACAAATGTGCAAATGCGGTCTACATACAATTGACGTTATGTAATGATCGTGATAGGATTTGTATGCACTCCCAATAAAATGATTTACTAAAAAAAGAAAAAGAAGGTTCTTTACATCTTGGAAATTCTGATTTGGGAATGGAATAATTTTGTATCTTGCATGATCAGCCCTGTTTTGTTAGCTTTCAGATGATTAGAAACGTCAGATGATTGGAGAACCTTTTCTGTGTTGAATCTTTAGTATTTAAATGTAAGCCAATTTAGCCTTATTTCCGTACCTTCTTAGGGGCAGGATATTGTTCTAGATGGTTAGGTGTAAAGAGAAATACTTCATTTTGAATTTTGTGTTTGTGTTTCTTTCCCACCTCCAGAAGTTCTTACATTTTGTATTACTTAATATTAATATAAATCTTAACACAATAATTCAGTAGTAGGGATATAATGCAAATGAGAGTATAGACATAGTCTTCCTAAGTCATCTTTAAAAAATGCCAGCTGCCATCAAGTCAATTCAGGAACTCTCCCCTAGGCTTTCCAAGCCTCGTTTTATTCCCAAAGAGTGGCTGGTGGGTTCAGACAGCTGACCTTGCACTTAGCAGCCCAAATGGATAACCCACTGTGCCACCAGCCTTCCTGGAGTGATTTCAGAGGATACTGCTAAGTAAAGACAACATGGGACACTGATAGTGGATTGAAAAATAACACCACATTTTTGATACCTCCAATGTTAGCCTTGTTACTGGGTATATTTGACCTGCTGGTTTTAAAAAAATAGCTCCAGTTTTCCCCTATTCACTCTAGTCTTTGAGATACCACCATTGACTCTACTCACCCCCCCCAAAAAAATCAGGATATTTTAATGTGTTAGCTAGCTTCAGATAGAGGGAGTAAGTGTATGTTGGCTTTAGCTATAGTAATTTGCATTATACTAAATATTTAAGTCAAATTATATTTCGTATGATGTCTTTTGACCCAAAGATGTATTTGAACAGTATAAGTTACATGGCATTGGAATTTTCTCGGAGCATCACCTCACTTTTGTTATGAGCGGAAGAGCAGGCCAGAAGAAAAGGCCAGAGATGAGTTATTGTACAGTAAATAAGACCCCTGAGGGTATAGTGGGTTATGTGTCTGTTTATGACAAGATAAGCTATTTGAACCCACCAGTTGCTTTGCAAGAGGAAGATGAGACTTTGTGCTCCCCTGAAGATTGATGGCCTCAGAGACCAAGAGGAGACAGTCACCTCTGCTCTAGAGGGTAGTGAACTTGGCACAATAAATAGCGATTCAAATGTTCTGAAACCCAAAATGAGTTCATATGCCTTTATTAAAATAAAATGCCCCAGGCTTGTTTCAAGATTCCACAGCTTCTCCACCTGTGCACAGACACACCTATTTTTCTTATAGAAAAACTTGGACTTTGCCTCAACTCTGAAAACATTTAACATGAATTATCCCTGGACTTTTGAATATTAAAATGTGTTCTGAAATGTTTACTGCATAACTGAAAGAAAAACTTAGTTCTTCAAAGTATTTTTGATAATTGCTGTGAAGTCTTACATATCAACACTGTGGCAGTCATGTACTTTGGGATCAATTTCACGATTGGGAGTGTAGGGGTGGAGTCCAGCCTGTCAATCTGGAGATAGCACATAAGACCTCAGTGTGGGCATGGCTTTCTCTAAGAATTCTAGGAAATCTCATGATATTTCCCCTGTGAAGGTGAGAGACTATAGACTCAGTTCCTAGGAGATGCTTGACTGACAAGACAAGACTGTAGCATGCAGACAGAGCCAGAGCCTGAGTCCTAGGAACTGGAGGAGCCGAAGGAGAAGCCATAGGGGATTATCCTGATGGAACCACAGGATAACTGTTGACTGAAAATCCACAGAGACGTCTGCCAGCACTGAGATGCTTCTACTGCCAGTAGATACTGCTAATGGACCCTGAAGACTGGTAAGGAGGAGTCATGGAGAGACCTGTGCCAGCGCCAGGATACGTCTACTGCCATTGGACATACAAGACTCTGCACCCGCTGGCCTGTGATTGTCTTGGTGTCATTGCATGTGCATCATGAGTCAGAAGAAGAATTTATAGACTGGTATCAGACATATGGGTAAATATCAGATTTATGACCTTGGACTGGACTGGTTTGGGATGCTTTCTCAATGTTCTATTCATCTTGTAGATAAACCTTTCCCTTATATTCATATGAGTGTTTATGAATTTGTTTCTCTAGTCTACTCAGACTAACACAAACACTAACTTGCCCTCCAGCTATATATATATTTTTTTTTCCAATTTTCATTTTTTTACTTTCTATTCAAAGTCTCTGTATATGTTGCACAGCCTCTCATACCATAAGGAAAAGCTTGTTGACATCTAATAGATTCTAACTCACAGTGACCTTACAGGACAGAGAACTGCCTTATTGAGCCTCCAAACCTTTAAATCTTTTAAAGACTGCAGAGTGACCACCGACTCTATGATTGGCTTGAATTTCTGACAGCTCCTTGTTGTTAGAATGCTACAACCACTTGTGAATTACCTCCAGCAAAACTTATATGAGATGTTGTTTGATAATTTCTTCATTCTGTTGGGCTAGTACCTTTCTGATTGGTGCAGAAATGGATTTCTTTCAGTCTGTTGGCCAAGAACTCTTTTCCAAATTTCTTGGTATAGATGAGTGAGTACTTCCAGTACTTTATCAGCTTGTTGAAACATTTCAGTTAGTTTCTGTTGATTCCTGGAGCCATGATTTTTGCCAATGCTCCCAGTTTACCTTGAACTTTTCTCATCAGATTAACCTTGATTCTTGAACACATGTTTACCTCTTGAAAGGGTAGACTGTCAATCATTTCTTTTTAGTACAATAACTATGTGTATTTTTTCCATCTTCTTCATTTTTTCCTGCTTTTGATATCATTCAGTATCTTGCCCTTGTTGTTGTTGTTGTTGTTGTTTTTAGGTGACATTGAGTCTGTTCCGCTGGTTAGGACCACAGAATGAAGCACCGTCCAATCCTGTACCACTCTGACAGTTGTTGCTATGTTTGCGCCCGTTGTGGCACCCACTGTGTCAAACCGGCCTCTTGGGGATCTTCCTTTTTCTTCATCACCAAGCATAACGTTCTTTTCCAAGAACTGGTCTCTCCTGATAAGATGGCCAAAGTATGTGAGAGGACATCACCCTGTGCTTTCTTTCAAGGAGGATTCTATTCGGTGTCTCCTTTTTCCAAGGCAGATTCGTTTGTTCTTCTGTAGTACATAATATTTTCATGTCCTTCTCCGGTAACATAATTCACATGCACTGATTCTTCTGCAGTCTTCCTTATGCAATGTCTGACTTTCATATGAATATGAGATGATCAAAAGTACCATGGATTAACTTAGTATTCAAAGAAACATCATTTGTCTCCAGTACTTTAACAAGTTCTTGTGCAGTGAATTTGCCCAGCACAGTACGTCTTGCTATTTGATTTTTTGACTGCTGCTCCCAGGAGCATTGATTGTGGATCCAAGCAAGAGGGAATTCTCCTTAGCTCGAATCTTTTCTTTGTTAATCATGATGCTACCCATTTGTCCGGTTGTGAACATTTGTGTGTGTGTGTTTTTTTACAGTGAGTTGTAATTCATACTACCTGCTGCAAACTCTAATTTTAATCAACAAGTGCT
This sequence comes from Nesogale talazaci, assembly GCA_004026705.1. Taxonomy (NCBI): domain Eukaryota; kingdom Metazoa; phylum Chordata; class Mammalia; order Afrosoricida; family Tenrecidae; genus Nesogale; species Nesogale talazaci. The sequence continues at coordinate 12,078 of PVJH01032029.1, forward strand.
TCAAGTCCTTATTTTCAGCAAACAAGGTTGAATTTTGCCTGTAGAACTTGCGATATTGCAACCTGAGGTGTGAGGTTTTTCTACACTTGGAATTTTTTTCACTTTTGTATTCAGATATGCTTAGGATGTTTTTTTCTTTTTGAGATCTCTAAACTCCAGGTCTTTATACATTTCATTTTACTACTTACTTTGCCTTCTTGAGCTACTATTTTATTTAATCACTTCTTCCATCTACGTTAACTGCTCTGCAATCCACAGCAAGTCTCAGAGTCTCTTCTGGCATCTACTTTGGTCTCTTCTTTCTTTCCTGTCTTTTTAATGACCTTTTGTGTGTTTTTTTCACATATGATGTCCTCAATGTTATTCCGCAACTCAGCAGATCTTCTGTCAAGAGTGTCTAATTTGTCAACACTATTTTCAACATCAAATGTGATTATTCAAAGTTGTGTTTTTGCTCTTCTGGACTTGTTATCATTTCTTCACCTTCAGCCTTAACTTGCATGTGAGCAATTGATGGTCTATTCCACAGTTGGCCTGTGGTCTTGTTTTGGCTGTTGGTACTAGCCTTTTACATCATCACTTTGCACAGTCAATTTAATTCTTGTGTATTACATCTGGTGAGGTCCATGTTTTTAGTTCCCTTTTATGTTGTTGAATAAAAACTCTTGGCAATGAAAAAGTCCTTGATCTAGCAAAATTCTGTCATGAAATCTTCAGATTTGTTTTTTATAAACAAAGCCATCTTTTCCAATTACTGATCCTTTTTCTCTGCTTCTGACAGAGCCAACCAGAAATCTGGATGGCCTACCCCAAACTGCCTCCCATGATCCTTTCCACTGGAGGTCCAGATTACTCATCCCAACACTGCCTCACATGACAGTGAGGTGGTATACACATCAAAGATAGTGAGACCAGTTATTTTACCAAAATAGCGCCAGTTAGGATGCAATAATGCCCACTCGATTCCTATAAAACCCAATGCCTTACCTCTAGACACAATCTTCCTCAAATTTTGAATGATCTCCTTTGTGATTGAAGTGTACTTGCCTATTAAATCTTTATTCTGCTACTGTCTTGTACTGTCCTGTGTTGCTATCTTGTGTCTGAAGCACCACTGTCTCTTCTGGCTGCAAACCACTCCGGAGGAACTTGGTAGTTCCTTAAGAGAGAAAGCCCGGCAACATTGGGTTCCAGCACAGAATAGCTTCCACCTTTCAAATTTCAATCAGTAGTAATTATCAATGTACTTTGATAGAATACTTGATCAACATCAGACTGGAAATGTTGGTAAATTTTCAATTACTTTCTTGCTAGATTTAGTTGTTAGTGTGTAAATTTGAATAAGATGCTATTGGGTAAGTATGAACTGCCAAGCACAGGTCTGGGATTCAAGTTCCTCAGCTGTTCTGTGAGAGGAACTTGAGAGTAGCCATGCTTATGAAGCTTAGTATGAGTTGAAATCAACTCAAAGACAGTGAATTGTTTATTAACTAGATTCCCTTAAAGGGATATAGATATTATTCTATCGTAGACAGTTGTCCCTCAAGTTACATCTTAAAATGTTCTTTTTTGGTATGTATGATGCCCAAGATCGACTCAGAGATGTGTATGTCCAATTATGCTAATTATGTGTATGTCATATGCTATTACTACCTGTCTTTCAAACTTATATACATTTGAGGATCATAGTATGAAAACTGTATATATAAGTTTGAAACATCAATTAAATATTACTTGCTTTTAAATAAGCATGGTGATAAACATTGAATGTAGAACATATATACACTAGTGTATGCATGGTGATATAAAGAACTAAACAAGGAGGAGCACAGAATGCACAAAGCACAAGGTGAAGCATAAAGGTGAAAATTTAGATACAGTGCCATTCCTCTAGAGTTTGACATAGTGGACGATAATTCAACTCAAAATGGTATTCTTGTTCTTTACTGCCTAAAATAATAGGTCTTTATGAGTTCCAGTCTCTTTTTGGTGCCTTTTACTATTCCTAGATTTATGCTTCATACATTTAACCTTAACATTATTAATGAATATTTATAGGGGGTTCTTCGCATTTGTGTCCTGCCACACCAGCCAATAGAGGTCAAGAAAACTTTGCTCCATCTGCTACAGGAAGTTTCTGTCAGCCTTGAGGAGGCAGCTCTTTCTCAGTTATAGTTTGAGAGTCTTTCAAACAGAGGGGCTCATTCTCCAGCACCACATCTCACAACATTCTGCTGCTGTTCAGAATATTTCTAGTAGCTGTTGCTCACAAGTAATCTTCCTTGCAAGTTGCACTGAGAATGTTGCACTAAAAAATTACGATATACTTCATTGGATTACCTGGACTTGAAAGAGTCCAAATTCCTGGTCCATGTGTGACCTCCAGGAGCTTACAGATGAGGTCATAGTTTAAAAGCCGCTAAGAAATCATAGAAAATAGGAAAATTACCAACAGGCGAGTGGTTTGTATTGTTATCAAAAAATGAGAGAACAATATTTTCGGGAAACTAAGATAGGCAATAGCTTATTGTGGCTGTCTAAGAAAATCTTAGACTGCCTTACTAAACATAGCCCTCTGAAGACTAAGAATATAAATAAGCCTAAGTAGAATAAAGAAAATACTATAGGCTCAACATGTTGGTTTCCATGGAAAATTTTTGCCAGATTTCTCAGAAAAATCTTCTGTAAAACAAGTGGTTCTTTTTTTTTTTTTTCAGGAGAGAGTCTAGATCTTCTCATTTGTCAGCCTCTCAGACTAAATCCAGCTCTCAGTCTGTTTGGTAAATAAAATTCATTGGAACAAATCCACCTTCCTTTCTACAGCTAATATTTATGTCTGCTATTGCATGACATTGCAGAATTATATATCCCTTGGCATCTAAGATATTTCTTGCTTGACCCTTGGCAGAAAAGTTTTGCTGGCCTATGTCATAAGCCTTTATTTTTTGTGAGGAGCAGACCATCTTTAGGCATGGCATTTCTGCCCTGCCACTTTATTAAAATTAGAGTCACTTATAATAATAAATGTTATTAAACTAAATAAATTTAGTTTAATTATGACTTTTACTGACATCTTTGTTAGAAAGTTTTTTCCCCAGTTTTATTGGCACTTCATCCACCTCTCATACAATTCAGTGGTTCATTCACACAAAGAAGAATTGTACGATCATTACCACAATCAATTTTAGAGTTTTTTTTTCTTCCTTGTGCTCAATGCTTTTAGAGTAATTATTTTTAAGTAATTTTACTGGGGGCTCATACAACATTCCATACATTAATAGTATCAGGCATATTTGTACATATGTTACCATTTTAATTTCCTAAACATTTTCTATTTGAGTCCTTGGTATAAGCTTCTCTTTTTTCCCCTCTCTCCCCTGCCCTCCCACCCTTGTGGATCTTTGATCAATTACATATTGTTTTTATTATTAACGCTTACACTGTGTTGTCTCCCTTCACCCACATTTCTGCTATTCCTCCCCTCTTAGGTGTTACTATATATCCAACCTCATGATTATTTGTTTAATTGTGCTGTAGGTTTACATGACAAAACATCCTCTAATTCAACAACTTCTTCCTGTGTCATTCAGTGCTGTTGATCATACTCTTCATGTTGGCAACCATTGATACCTTTTCCACATTATTCCACCACCCTAATCTCAACTCAGTGCCGCCTAAACAAAAACTCTTCCTCCTTCACCCATAGGAACCATTGGTCCAGTTTGTTTTCTTTCTTTTTCAGTAGTTTTCTTGATATGATAGTCACATATCATGCACTTTCATACTTACTTTGCTGTTTAAAAGAGTTGTATATACATAGTCACAATCAGTTCCTTTCTCCCTCCCACATCCACTGTTTGCTCTCCAATCCCTCTCACACATCCCCATTCCCAATAAACCATTGCATCAGTTATTGCCTCTATGCATCCACTCCTTCTATCTTTCATAATCCTGATAAAGACAGAAAGAAACAGAAATAATAAAATGATAAAAATTAAAGAGTAAGATAAAAAAACAACAGGCTACCAACAGTATTAAAAAGACCAGAGAAGAAATTTCTTTCATGGAATACGTGAGAAATATTTAAGCCTAGAGCAAATTCAGGCCAGGTCAAGAGGCAGGTTAACTGACCAAGTATCATATTGTATCTGGTTCAATCCATCATAATCGTGTTTACACTAATCTCTGATAGTAAAGCTCTTTGAGTTCCTTGCCTGTGGCCAGAGGGGTCTGCCAGAGCTTCACCTGATTATGCAGAAGGATTTGGGGCCCCCACTGTTGTCCTCCATAGCCTGCTACAAATCAGATGTTGACAATCTAAGGTCTAATTTTTCTTTTCTTTCATCATATTTGGATTTTGATTTCATCGTCTTTGGATCACACAGAGTACAGTGCTTCTTCTGTGTGAACTTAGCTGACAGCTCATGTAGAGGGCTGCTTGTTTGAATACGGGCCTTTGAGACCCCAGACAGTATTCCATTGGATAGCTGGACATCCCCTGCTTCTTCACCATATTGTGTTGTAGCACCCTTATCTTGAGTGATCTCTTCATGACGGCGCATATAGAGCAGGGCTGTGATGTGAGAACAGACTGTTCTGGGATCGAGGCTAGAATTAAGTGCTTGGTAACAGGCTGTGGATTACTCTAGTTTACCATAATGGTCATATTATGACAAAACCCAAATCAAGAACGACAAAAAACACTAAATCCCCCAAACAAAAGAAAAAGCATTGCTGATCATCCCCCCAGGATCTAAGGTCTGATTGCCTTGGGGCCGTCAGTGATTTATCCAGTGGCACAGGATGTAAGCTTGTTTGTAGGAAGAGTTTATGCAAGTGGAGCCCAACTTCGAGCTGCAGTCCTTGAGTTATAGCTTTGTACTAATTGATTTCCTATTTGACTGAGCTCTGTTTACATTGAGCCTGGGTTGGTGCGAGGGGAAAATTCACTGTGATATTTCTTACAAGGGTGGATCCTGGCCTATCACATGAATTAGTACTTATTGACATCTCTTAACATTTTGATTTTGTAATATTAACGATTGTGTGTTGCTTCTCTGCCTTTTGGCTAAGATCAAGTATGGTATCTGTTCTCATCAATTTAATATTAAAAATTGTAGTGGCCAGATTGATTACTCATTAAAAAAATCTTAGAGATGAAAAATAGATCTACTGCTTTGTTTAGAGAACTGTAAGGAAATATATGCTCCCTCTATAATTCATGCCTTGGATATATTATGATACAAAGTATTTTTAATAGGCAGCAGACCCTGTTACCTAAGTACTACTAAAAAGTAGTGCCTCAAATTATTCCTCTAGATGAAAATTATGAAAATTATACTGTTGTTACACCCTCCTATCAATTTTTAAAAGGAATGTATTCCCTTACAGCAACAGGAGAGTTCATTTAGTTACTTACATAAACATTTTGCAATTCAACTAATTTTTCTTGGAAGGCATTGCAGGAAGTTACATTGCTCAAAGTTAGATATTCTCTGAGTGTTTTAATGAGATTTTGAAAAATGGGCTGTTTGGCTACACCCACTTTGAATATTTTCCAGACTTAAGATTATTTTTGGCCCTGCTTAATGAGGTAGAACTGTAGAGCTTTATGTTGTAGAGTTCTGAAGAATCTTGACCTTGCCCCTGGGTATCACCTCCAGAAGTGAATGTGTGCCCCTTTAAAGTCTTCCTGTTTCTCCCGAAGTAACATAATGTCCACCAGGGCTGGCGATGGAAGCACATGGTGCGGCTGTTCGGGTAAGCCAGAAAACTGGAGCTTTGAAAAGTCCTGCTGGGGATATTCATGGGCATTTGCCTCAATGATAGAGTGCAACTTTCTTCCAGGTTGGAATTCTAACCCAGGGTACATGGATAAGGCATGGTTCTCTGAAAATCTATGGATGTACAATGTTACCAATGTTTCAGGGTGTTTTTCTGGTATCTAACATTTTATCAGATTATCACACTGCCAACAATGACCCCAAATGTCTTAAGAACAGTGTCTCCAGTACACAAACCATACGTCTTTTATTTGACTGGACCATTGCTAATAGAGCCCCAACTGGACACATGACAGTGTACACTCCCTAGAGGTTTCATTGTAAATGAGTTTATCAAATTGGGTGTTAGTGTGAACCTCGGACAGTGTCTTTCTGAGAAATATCCCTATAAAACATGCCTGTGTGTTAATTCTAGGGAATGTTTAAGGTTGTTTACCTCATCACAAAGTGTCCACTACCAGATCATTTGGGAGAAATTTCTCTTGGGTAATTTTGTCAGGACTAGTTATGTTTCTCCTTAGCAGTCCATATGTTTTTTTTTAACCCTGGAGTTTCTGGGAACCTGGCTATTGTTGTTGGCTACAAGAAAGCGAAGTACGTGGCTTATTTCTAACAAATGTTATCTTAACCCTTGTTTTACTGATTTCTTTTTGCCTACCTCATAGCTATTTTAAAAGATTTCATTGGTGGTAGTTTTGTGTTGGTATGTTCTCTCTCTTTCTATATATATGCACACATTATAATTATATACACACATAGATAAACTCCCACACAAATGTCTATATATACATGCATATACATGTACACACATATATACATATTACTGTAAACATTTCTCAGAGCACTAGACAAGTTACACCTCAATAAAAGACAGTGGATTTGTTCTTTAAATCACAACATATCCATTCTCTCATCATGCACCATCTCACTTATGCTTGGTTACTGGGGATTGACAAGTTAAATAATCTACGGCTCATTGTCTGATAGAGCAAGTAAGAAATGTAAATGAATCAGGACAATAAAGTGTTCTGCTGGCTTTATTTACAGTGTGTTCTGCGGTATAATGAGGTCATATGCCAAAGGGGACAGTCCGTGCTAACTGGAGAAACCAGAAAAGACTTCAAACAGGAGTGACTTCCTGACTGTGTTGGAAGGCAAGTAGGTGTTTGCTGGGCAGACAGGGTGGGTAAGGGCATAGGAGCCAAGGAAACGCTGTGACTAAAGGGCTGGAGGTGCCAAGTTTGGCATGTTTGGGAACGGCATGCAGCTTGGTATGGTATGAAGTGTAGGGTCATAGTGAGAAATAAATCCAACCAAATATACTTACGGGTTTTGTCATCGCACGGAAGGATGTGGTCTTTATCTCAGAAGTAATAGGGAGTCAGTCACTGAGGGGTGTTAGTCTGGGGAGTAAGAGAATTAGATTTTAGTTTTGGGGGATCACTCAGAAGTGTGGAATGGACTCGAGGGTCTATGTTAGCAGGAGGACAGTTTTGTAATCTCATAGCCCATCGTGTGACACACGAGGGTGGAAAGGGCTCCATTCGTCAAGTGGAGGTCATTATTGAATGCGACTTAAAATGATCTCCTGCTTATGAAAACTAGGTGTTTGTGTGCTAAGTACATAGACTAATATATAATGAAGATCCACACCAGATTGCTTCTAATTGCTTAACTATGTTGAGAGAAACCAGTAGGGAGAGGATAAAAGCAAATCTTTACTTAATGTAGATGCTTGTATTATAAGCCTAGTTTTTCTAACTATATTTTTAATATAGTTTTTGTGGAAAAACTATATGCTTCGGCTGATAGTCGGGTCAGCTTATACTCAAGTATATATGGTATTTTTTTGTATATAAGATATTTACCCGTGTATGTGCACTTGAAAAAATTTAAAACTACAGACACATTCTTAAAAAGAGTATCTCTTTAAGGCTAAGTAAAAAAGTATCCCTATACAATCATAGAAACATGTATTAAATAAGAGTACCAAAATGTGAAGCTATTGTTCCCAGCATATCCTCCACTTAGAATATTTGAAAGCAGTGTCTCTATCTCTCCAACCCTTCTTGAAAGGATCCTGCCTTCTTCAGTTGACACCACATCAAAGCTGCGTGCGATTCTGGCCTCATCGAGGGACTCATATCATGTTGCTTTTCAATGTTCTTTAAGTTTGGGCAACAAAAATAGGGAAGTCTGCAGGGGTACGACGAGGCCTGTAGAGCTAACGGGATAAGGCTGCCTATGGAAATTCACACTTCGGAAAAAAATTTCTCAGGACAACTTTTCGTGGCCTTTTCTTCACCACTTATGTTTTCCATTTTCTGAAAACTTCTTCATCATCAGCCCTCATGAAATTTCATCAAATTTACCTTTTATCATTGTTGTCAAGTGCTATCAAATATTATTGTTGTCAGGTGCTGTCAAACTGGTTTGGCCCATAACAACCGTAGGCACAAAAGAAGGAAAAACTGACCTGTTGGGCTGAGCCCTGGTGGCGTAGTGGTTGAGAGCGGGACGGTGGCTCACTGACTTGGCAATTCAAATACAGTAGGAACTCTCCAGGAGCCAGGCTGGGCCTCCCACTCCCACCATAGAACAGTGATGCCCCACCCATCCACCCCCCCAAAAAAAACGTAAAACAAAAGAAACCCTGCCTTGTGCCAGCCTCACGATTCTCCCAGGCTTGAACCCATTGTAGCTGTTGCTGTGTCAGTCCATCTGGTTGGTTGAGGACCCTCCTATCTTTCACTGCCCCTCTACTTTACCAAGCATGATATTCTTTTCCAGGGACCGGACTCTCCTGAAAACCTGTCCAACGTCTATAAGACAAGTCTCTCCATCCTTGCTTCTAAGGAACGTTCTGGCTGTGCTTCTTCCAAGCAGATTTGTTTGTCCTTTTGGTACTTTCAATATTCTTCACCAGCACCACAACTCAAACACATCAGTTCTTCTTTGGCCTTCCTACTTCATTGTCCAACTTTCACATATATATGAGGCAATAGAAAATATCGTGACTTGGGTCAGGCGCAGCTAAGTCTTTAAAGTAACTTTGCTTTTCATTACTCTGAAGAGGCCAGGTGCAGCAGATTTACCTAATGCCCCTTGTCTTTTGATCTCTTCACTGCTGCTTACAATGGCATTGATTGTGAATTAATCAAGCCACACAATCCCTGACAACATCAACCTTTTCTTCAAATATCATGATGTTGCCTATTCATCCAACTGTGAGGAGTTTGGTCTTAGTTACACTGAGTAACTAATTCATAATGGGGCTACAATCTTAGATCTTCATCAGCAAGTGCTTTAAGTTCACTTTACTTTCAGCAACAATGTTATGTCATATGCATATTGTCAGTTGTTAATAAACCTTCCTCCCATCTTGAGGCTGCATTCTTCTTCATATAATCCAACTTCTTTACCATGTTGTTCAACATAGAGATTGAATAAGTATTCAACACTAGCACACACCTTTTCTGCTCTGTTCTCACAACTATCTCTTGATTCATTTGCAAATTCTGCACAAGCCCAATGAAATACTTTGAAATTCCCATTCTTCTCAAGGCTTTTATATAGTTTTTTATTGTCCACACAATGAATTACCTCTTGGGAAGTCAAGCAAAACAAAACAGTTCTCATAACCTTCTGGCCTAACCTCTGTGCCTCGAATTTAAGTAGTGCAGCATATCCCTCTGGAAGCTGCTGTTTCGAATGAACTTTTATTGAAGGCATCCTAATGAGTCCAAGACTAGTGTTTTACTGAAAGAACTTGTCTGCAGCTATTCACTGATTATAGATGCACACTAAAACGTGTTGTGTTTGAAATAAACCCTTGCATGTATGAGCCGGACCTCTAGTAGCAACACTTTTCGACTTAGCCACAATATTATTTTGTGAAAATTTACGTGTTAAGTGAGGAAGTGGAAGAGGTTGCTGGATACTTTTGTTTGGAGTGTGTGGCGTGCATTTGAGGAGAATGAGAGATCAGATAGTAGCTAGGAGGAGTCTGAGGTTGGGACAATGCATTACGGGAGGGGTCATTGGCCTTCATTCACACAAGTGGATGCAACACATTAGGTGACTGTTAGAGCAGTGCGCATTGGTGTGTGATGTGCCCACCCTTCAGATCACTGTTCCCTGATTCCTCCCATTCATTCCTCTACTCCTTTAGAGTGTTGTCAATGGAGCTGTTTCTGACTCATGGTGACACTACACGTAAGAGGACAAAGTACTGCCCTGTCTTACACTATTGTAACAATTGCGGTCTGAGCTAATTGTTGCAGCCATCATATCAATCAATCTCATTGAGGGACTTCTTATTTCTTCCTGACCCTCTACTTTACCAAGCACGATATCCTTCTCCAGGGACTGGTCTCTCTTGAGAACATGTCCAAAGTACATGAGACAAAGTCTCACCATCCATTCTTCCAAGATGTATTCTGACTGTGCTTCCTCCAAGATAGATGTATTTGTTGTTCTAGCAATTCGTGGTCCTTTCAATATTCGTCAGCACTGTGATTCAAATGAATTATTTCTTTTTTAGTTTTCCTTGGCCAGTGTCCAACTTTCACACGCATACAAGGTGATTGAAAATACCATAGCTTGGGTTAGGCGCACTTCAGTCTTCCAAGTGATATACTTGCTCATAACACTTTAAAGAGATTTCTGTGAATTGCTACTTCTATGAGCATTGATGATGGATCTCAGCAAGATGAAAATTTTGACAGTTTCAAAATTTTCTCCATGATGCTATTGTGAAGATTTTGGGTGTTCTTTACATTGAATTGCAATCCATACTGAAGGCTGCAGTCCTTGATCTTCATCCAATGTTTCAGTTCTTGGCGGTCATGTATTCATGATGCCAATTTCATGATTGAGATGTAGGGGTGGAGTCTAGGCTGTTAATCTGATGATACCCATTGAGTAGCTAATGAGGCCTCTGTGTGGGCATGGCTTTCTCCTGACACTTCTGGGAAGTCTCGTGGTATTTCCTAATTGGAGAAGGGAGACTTCCCTCTCAGTTTCTGAGAGTCGGTCTCCGAGACAATGAACTACTGACAAGACAAGATGGCAGCATCCAAGGAACTGGAGGAGCTGGAGGAGAAGCCACATGGCCTTGCCCGGATGGAACCAGATCTCTGAAGCTGGGTTGGGATGCTTTCTCAGTGTTCCATTCCTCTTGTGTATAAACCTTACCTTTATATCCATATGCATGTTTATGAATTTGTTTCTCTA
>PVJH01032030.1:0-23097 GCA_004026705.1 Nesogale talazaci
TTCCATTCCAGCAGTGGGGCTGGGCTTCCTACTCCCACCACCGGAGAGCAGCGATGCCCCCCCCCCAAAAAAAAGATATTGTGGTATATCCATGGCATTTTTAGATTTTTTGTTTGTTTTGGCACCATTGCCCTCTGGTGAGAGTAGGAGGCCCAGCCTTGCTCCTGGAGAGCTGCTGCTGGATTTGAACCGCCAAACCAGTGTGCCACAGTCCTGCACACAACCACTACGCCACCGGGGCTCAGCCCGGAAACATCTTAAAATGCAGGCTGAGCCCCGGTGGTGTAGTGGTTGTGCGCGGGACTGCAGCCCACTGGGTTGGAGGTTGAAATCCAGCAGCAAGGCTGGACTTCCTACTCCCACCACCAGAGGGCAGTGATGCCTGCAAAAGCCAAAAAAAAAAAAAGGAAAAAGATGTTTCCTTAGATTTTGTGTAACTCCTAACTAATCAATGAACGTGTTTGTTTGGTTCTTTTTGTGGTTAAGAACTGAGTCGAGGGCTGAGCCCCGGTGGCGTAGTGGTTGTGCGCAGGACTGCGGCCCACTGGGATGGAGATTCAATTCCAGCAGTGGGGCTGGGCCTCCTACTCCCACCACCGGAGAGCAGTGATGCCCCCCCCCCCAAAAAAAAACAAAAACAAAAACAAAAAACAAACCTGAGTCGAGTTATTAAGTCCTTATAGATTGTGGAAGAAGCCCTGCTGGCATAATGGTTAAAGCGCGTAACTGCTAACCACATGGTCAGCAGTTCTACCCACCAGGCTCCTCCTAGAGAAAAAGGTGTGACCATCTCGTTGTGTAAACCGTTTGCTGTCTTGGGACGGGACTCCTATGGGTTAGTACCATCGTGTTCTGAGACTCTGTGGTAGTGAGTAGTGGAAAGTGAAGAGAATGAAGCCAATAATAACTTCGACCCAAGCTGTTGTATATTGTCAATATTTACAAGATCTAATCTTTTTTAATAATATAATTTCATAACATTCTTTAAAATTTTGGTTTGCATATTCTAGGTCTTTCATTGCTTCAGTAAAAGGAGAAACTAGGAATTACTAAAAACCATGCTAATGCTCTTGATTATAGGTTAACTGAAATTTTAAAAAATCCCCAAACCAGTTGCCATTGAGTTGTTCAGATTGTGTGTGCAATGTGGAACCATGCTTCATGCGATTTGCATAGCGGTGTCTGAACAGTAGCTGATCGATTGGCCTTTTGCCACAGGGAAAGTGTGTCTACCCCAAATTTTTTGATTCAGTAGCTTAGTTATTAGCCATTTGTGCCACTCAGAGACTCTGAACTATAGGTTAAATGAAAAAACTCTGTCGCTATCAACTCACTTAAGACTTTTGGTCAACCTTTGGGTCGCAGACCAGAACTGCTCCATAGGGTTTTCTTGGTTGTAATTTTCATAGAAGCCAATTGCTAGGTCTTAGTTCTACGCATCAACCTTTCGATTCGCGAGAGAGACCTGATTAGGAGTCCTGGTCTTGTGGGGAGTGTCATGCGCAGCGAGGTCAGCAGTTCAGAGCCACCAGTTGCTTCACAGGAGGCGGTCAACACATCTGCTTCTGCACAGATGTGCAAGTCTTGGGACTTCACAGGGGCAGTTCTGCCCTATCAAGTCAGATAGCCGTGATGACACGGAGAGACCTAATTACAGATTTTTAAAAATCTAGGAGAAAAGTCAAGCCCACTCTCAACTGAGTCCATTCAGATTCATAGTGCCAGTATATAAGCTTCTTGAGGATATACTGGATATACTCGTATATAAGCCAAGTTATTTCAGCACATTTTTAATGCAGTTTTTGTGGTCCCTTGGCCAATATGCGGTTAGTCTTAAACTTGAGTCTGCACGGTAAACCTTTATAGGAGCAGAAAAACCTCACCTTTCTCCAGAGCATCAGCTGGTACATTTAAACTTCTGATTAGGGCTGAGCCCTGGTGGCGTAAGTGGTTGAATGCGGGACTGTGGCCAGCGGGTTTGGTGGTTCAAATCCAGCAGCGGCTTTCAGGAGCGGCACTGGGTGGCTCCCACAACCACCAGAGGGCAGTGAGGCCCATGAAAACAAACTTCTGATTAGCAGCTCTTAGGAGCTAATTTAGATTCTACAGTATACAATTTGCCAGCCTTTATATAGGGGTACTAATTCACCATGGATTTTGTACTGTGTTTAAATTTTACCTGAATTATTCCTATTAAATTTGAGTTTAAAAAAATATAATAAGGTGAGCTCTAGTTTAAATGAGATTTTCATGTGTTAACAGAAGCCATCCTATCTAGTGTTAACATAGTGGTCTATGTCTAATCAGGTGAATAATATATCGATTACTGGTGTGTATAGTTGCTGTGAATCAGAACTGAGTCACTGGCACCTACCAACCACCACCACAATTTGAATAGAGAAGCTTAATACTGCAAACTATTTAATATTAAAAAGCAACAGCCCTTGGGGCTGAGCCCCAGTGGCGTAGTGGTTGTGCACGGGACTGCAGCCCACTGGGTTGGAGGTTCAAATCCAGCAGCAAGGCTGGGCCTCCTACTCCCACCACCAGAGGGCAGTGATGCCCCCACCAAAAAACAGACAAACAAATAAAAAACCACCCTCAAGTAAAACAGGAGATCAGAGGAAAGAAGGATTGGCTGATAAGAAAGTGAACTATCAAGCTGTTAAGACTAGCTGACAAAAGAAGCAACTGCTTTTCTTATGGATCCAGGGAAGCACCTTCCTCCACATGCCTGAGATGCAGACCTTATGGAGAGAAAGCTTGCCTGAGGTTTGCTGAAGTTGAGACCTCCCTTCTGTACCTTGCCAGTGGAACTTTCTGGAACTCATTCCTTTGGAATTTACAAGACATTCTTATAGTGTTGCGGGAAGTTGGCTTCTTCAGTCCTGAAATTACAGCAAACACACTGCGGCAGTGCAGTGCAGTGACTGCAGCCTCCTTACAAGCATCTCTGGTTTCTTGGCTCCTAAGCCCTAGGTAGTAAAGCACCTTGTGCTGCTGCAGCGCTTTGTCATGTTATCTTCCCCACCCACTTAGAAACCTCCCTGGCGGCACGTGGGCAGCAGTTGGGTGCAGGGTGAGAGATTGCTCCTTGACACCCAGGCCTGTGATCCAGCACTTGTAGAAGGCTCTGTGGAATGACTCACTAAAATGCTTGAGAAGTTGCTCTGGTCCCACACCAGCAGAACCTGGAACTTACAAGAAATCCATTCTGTCATGTGTTGAGGAAAATCGAGCTGTATGGCAGCACTCCGCCTAGCTTGAAGAAGCCTTTGCAAACTAGGGTTGTTGGACTGACTGACTTAAGAGCACTTCAGGAACCAGGAAGCAGAACCCTGTCCTTCTGCAGTATTTGTATGGCTCCCTCTACTGACAAAGCCTAACAATGTGCTATTCCAAAAGAACACTAGAGCTCAGATTGCTTCTTGCAGAGCTGGTTGTAAACATGGTTAATTTGGATCTAAAAGGCAAGAAATTGATAAAAGGAAAGAAATTGATAACAGGCCAACAGGGACAGAGTTAAGTTTTCCATTTCAACTTTTTACTTTTTCAATCAGTTGTCTTAAACAATTAAACTTTTTGAAAGCGAGAACTGCTTGTATTTGCATAGTTTCTTTTAAGATCAGATGGTCTTTGAATGGTTTCAGTTGTGAAACCCAACTTTTATTTTTGCTCTTAGGAATCAGAGTGCACAGATACCAGAATTTCAGGGAGAAGGGCCACCAGATATCAAGCTTTTCTTGGTCGTCTGTTTTGCTACCATATTTTGTCTGATGCTACCAGCTTTGATGGGTGAACCCAGTCACTCATAGCTGCCTCACTGTTCTCCCCGCCACCTCTGCTTTTTAGGACAGCAGAGGCTAACTCCGGTCTACCTGCTTCTTAAAGATGACTTACTGTCTGTTGAGGAGGTGGCAGGCAGACCTAGGAAAATAGGGGAGGTTTGGATCATTATTGGAGGCAGAACCTTTAAAACAGAAGGAAATTAATACAGGCTTAAAGTCAAGCAGACATAAGTACTATGACTGAGCCTGTTGCTTTCTGGTTGCATGACATAGTAAATGATTGAATTTATGTTATGTAGGGGAGATTAGAATTATACCAACTTCCTAGAGAGTTGCGAGGGTTTGTTAATCCTGCTTCAGAAGAGAGCGCCTTAAATGCTCTCAGTAAATAGGCATTTTTACCTGTCAGACTTGCCACACGTCGTGAGGTGTGTGTAGCCTTATCTGCTGGCTGTTCTGATTTGGTTCCCCTTCTGGTATTAGTATGAGACTCAGACTCTTCCCACAAATTTGAGACATCTTTCAGATCTTGGTTTATTTTTGGTGTTAAGACAAAGGTCGGTGCCTGGAAATAGTGTGATTTTTTTTTTCTTGTACACAAAACTTTTATATTCAAATCAAGTCATGAATGATAAAGTCCATGGCATGAGTTGATTGTGACTCACAGTGATTCTATATATATATAGAATTTCTGAGACTGCAAATCTTTTTTCCTTTGAGACTGCAAATCTTTATGGGAGCAGACAGCCTCAGTTTTCTCCCAGAGTATCACTTTTGAACTGCTGACCTTATATTAGCAGCGTAACACCTAACCCACCACCAGAGCTCCTTAACTGATATTCTTTAAGCACATGTCCATTTTGATGTGACAGCCTCCCTTCTGTGAGTCATCTTCTATCCAAAGTAACTACCGTACTCTAATCTCTGTGTTACTCCGCGTGTGATGCTAATAGTGGCTCAAGCATGGAAACAATTGTGAGGGAGTGCTTCGTTCTGTTGCACAGAAGGTCATTCTGGGCCAGAACCGACTCCAGGGCACCTAACTACAGCAAGGCACCAACGCCTCTATTAGGGGTTAGATTCAGAAGCTGAAGAAAAATGAATGTCATAACTTTCCAGCATGAAAGAGAGGGAATTCCTCCTTCTGTCCCCTTCCATCATCAGTGGCAACCTCTTCCTGTTTTCCTCATTTTAAGACAGATCCAAGCATGTACACACACACACACACACACACACACGCACGCGCGCGCGCGCTCATAGGCACATGTTATGTGCATATTTCTTCATTACATAATTTCTACTTCTTTCTAGCTTCATTCACCCCCTCTCACTTTGTTTAATTAGATATTTTATCAGTAGAAATTGATAGTTAAAATTACATTTTGAAATAGTTCATGAAACGCAATCCAATCTTTTTCAATTTCTTTGAATGGGTTGCATTGGAACAGTCTCTTAATTTGGAATGTCCCCACTCTGGCAATGATGGATCATTAGGAATTGCAAAAACACCTCTGGGGGTGGAGCTCAAACTAAACAGCGAAGTGCACGCAGAGTCAGGAGACGCCCCCGTTGGCTTCCTTCACGCGACTCCCCACGAACGTTCTGTTTGTTTCTGTTCACGCT
Source organism: Nesogale talazaci (assembly GCA_004026705.1). Taxonomy (NCBI): domain Eukaryota; kingdom Metazoa; phylum Chordata; class Mammalia; order Afrosoricida; family Tenrecidae; genus Nesogale; species Nesogale talazaci. Next base: position 5,412 of record PVJH01032030.1, read on the forward strand.
GTTCTCGCCCTGTGAGAGGTTTGTGTCAGAGGAGCCCGCGTCCCCTTGCTCAGGTCGCTATAAATTCTGGAAACTCACCTCAAAGTAGCCAGTTATGAAAAAAAAATCGACATCTCTAGATTAAAATTATGTAAATATTGCAGTAATTTTATATTATCAGATACTTGTCAATTGAATTATTTCAAGGTACTTGTCAAGATCAGCAAAACCGCCCAGCTGCGCGGCCTATGGTTGGGGGCGAGTTCACGGGTGGGTGGGTGTGGCTCGCTGACCGCTGCCCCTCCTCCGGCCGACGGGATGTTCCCCTTCGTGTTGAACCGAGGAATGCGCGATGCACGGATGATCATCTCGGGCCAGTGTGTGCGTCCCTCACGGAGACCTTTTGTGTCCAGCATGCAAAAGCCTTCACCTTGAGCATTTGGGCTCTGCGCCCGAACGTCTCCCCGAGAAGGGGGAAGGGAGGACGAATGCGGGGACGCCACAGGTTGGGGGAAGGGACGCCGCAAGCCTGAAAGATGAGCCGGGCTTGGCCAGGTCTCCAGTCCAGCCATCCTCGGACTCATGGTCCGCGGACACTCAGCTTTATGAAGCTGAGAGTCTTTAACAAACGCTTGCTGAAGCTCTGCGTGACCACATGGCAACAACTGGGGGGAAGAAGGTAAGAGGGGTGAGACTGAGCACGAGTTCTCAGAGAATCCGAAAGAGGAAAGGATTAAATAAAATGCAATACTCGGCTGGGCGTGTGAAAACTCCGGCTGGTCAGGAAAAGCAGCGCAGAACTGGTGTCGAACTTAGCCAGATTCCTCAAAGGATGGTCTGTCCAGAGCAACCCATTGCAGGGGAGAGAACCATGGTTAATCAGAAACCTCTTGGGAAATAATAGATTTAGGTTGGAGAGGTGGGCAGGGCCAAATAAATTCCTCAAATTGACACTAGGGGGGAAAACAAAAAACCTGAGCCCTGGTGGCGTAGTGGTTGTGCACGGAACTGCGGCCCACTGGGATGGAGGTTCACATCCAGCAGAGGCTCCACAGGAGCAAAGGCTGGGCCTCCTACTCCCACCACCTGAGGGCAGTGATGCCTTAAAATAAAAAAAGATAAAAAAAACCAAAATGCCTCCTACCTTTTGATGGCACATATTTGCATCGACTCAGTTAATGTTCACAAAATTGAGCTATATTGCAAAACAGAGAAACAAGGTAAACCCGCATTGGATAGCATTTTCAAGATGGAAGGTGTCTCATTTTTTTTCTGAATGGCACCATCTAGACCACCTAAGCTTTCGAAGGTCTATTCGCATTGATCTGCTCTAATTAAAAATAGAGTGGTGTGATCTGTGTTGTCTGCCTAGCAGCAAGGGTTTCTATCTCGGAGACCCACTCAACTCTTGTCAAAGGACTGAAATGGTGATGACGGGTGCCACGGGGAAGAATCTTTGTGGTTTCTGAAATACTAGATGAGACATTTCTTACCAGAGGAGTGATAGTTGTTGAAGATATTTATTTGTTACAATTTTCACCATTAGTCAAGGAGAAGAGACTTATATCCTGTATTATCCCCACAGCCTTTTTGCTTCCATTTCTAGGCTGCCTTTTCTTGCCAGCTCTCATTTTATATTAAGGATACAGTCTCAATGTGGCCTTTCAATTCTTTTTTATTTATTTTATTACTTAAAAAAGATTTTATTGGGGGCTCATGCAACTCTTATCACAATCCCTACATCCATCCATTGTATGTGAAACATATTTGTACATTTGTTACCCCCCTCATTCTCAGAACATTTGCTTTCTACATAAGCCTTTGATATCAGCTCCTTGTGTTTTTCTCTTCCCTCACTGCTTTCCCCTCCCTCATAATTTTTTTTTGTTTGTTTCTTGAGCATATCCCTGGCATTTTAAGATTTTTTGTTTGTTTTTGCATCACTGCCCTCTGGTGGTGGGAGTAGGAAACCCAGCCTTTGCTCCTGTGGAACCACTGCTGGAATTGAACCTCCATTCCAGTGGGCCGCAGTCCCGTGCACAACCACTACGCCACTGGGGCTCAGCCCAGTAATTTTTAAATTATTATTTTGTCATATCTAACACTGTCCCATTATCTCCTTTCACCCACTTTCCCCTTGCCCATCCCCCCAGGGAAGAGGTAATATGTAGATCCTTGTAGATTCCTCCTTTCTACCCTACCTTCCCTCCACCACCCAACATCTCCACTCTCAACACTGGTCCTGAAGAGAACATCCATCCTGGATTCCCTGTGTTTCTGGTTCCCATCTGTACTAGTGTACAATCCTCCGTTCTAGCTACATTTGTAAATTACCTTACAAATTGTAAGCAACCTTAAATTTGGTCATGATTGTAGGGTGGGTGGGGAGGGGAGAAGGATGCACTTAAGAACTAGAGGAAAGTTCTATGTTTCATCATTGCTACACTACATCCCGACTGGCTCATCTCCTCCCTGAGACCCCTTTGTAAGGGGATATCCTATTACCTACAGTGGGCTTTGGGTCCCCAATCTGTACCCCACCTCCCCTCATTTACAATGATAATTTTTTTCTTTGATGCATAAGTAAATGTGGTGAATAAAGCTGATGGTGCCTGGTTAGCAATTTTGTGTGTGTGTGTGTGTGTGTGGCATCACTGCCCTGGTGGGAGTTGGAATCCCAGCCTTGCTCCTGGAAAGCTGCTGCTGGATTTGAACTGTCAACCCTGTGGGCCGCAGTCCCGCACACAACCACTAGGCCACCAGGGCTCAGCCAACAATTGTTTTTATAAGTGACTTTTTCTTTATTTTTAAAGTGAATGGTGATTTCATTGACTGCATTAAACTTTTCCTGAATTTTGTTTTTTCATTAATGAGAAAATTGAAACGTGAGTGTGAAAAGTCTGACAAGTGGCTTTGATAATAAAATAGAAAAAAAAAAAGTAGAACAAGCTTTAAAAGTTTCTTCATGGGCTGAGCCCCGGTGGCGTAGTGGTTGTGCGCGGGACTGTGGCCCACTGGGATGGAGGTTCGATTATAGCTCCACGGAGCAAAGGCTGGGCCTCCTACTCCCACCATCTGAGGGCAGTGATGCCCCCCCCCCAAAAAAAAAACAAAAACAAAAAAAGTTTCTTCATATTTAATTGTCCACATATCTGCATGTTAAAATTATCATAACAAGAGAAAACAAAATATAGTATAGTTTTTTGTTTTATTTTTTTACACCATGCTGCCCACCTCCACCTGTGAAACCCATTGTAACCATTTACGGTGAATGTTGTCCTGAGGGCACATTCATGGCACAGACAGGGATTGGATGCAGACTTGAACATCTATTACACTGATTTGTATTAAGTTAGCCTTCTTGGTGCCAAATATTCTGTGCAGCAGCCTTGTCTTCTCATTGCAGAGTGACTGACATTGAATTCAGTCCAGCTTTAAGTAACTGTGTCAGGCAGGGTTCTCTTAGAGAAATAAAAATCAGGACACTAGTAATTCTTTTTATATATTTATATATAGAGAAAGTATACAAGATAAGAAAGAAACAGTTAACTGTCTATAAAGCAGTACAGATTGCTCGGTGTAGCTCACTTGCGTGAGACAGCTAGAAGACTGGCAGTCCTTCAAGTCTTGAGGCCCGCTGAGTACTTCTCTGTAGAGCAATCCAGGCTATCTGGTCACAGGCAGCAAACAGCAGAGCAGGTCCCCAACAGTCAGCCAGATAACAGACTCCAACAGTCCCTGGCTCAAGAGATGTCTATCCCAAGAGTGTGGTGAAGTAGGGCTTGAAGGCACCTCAACTCACAGCAACACAGTCCACAATGAGGTGTCCCACGGGTAGTGTTGTTTGGAGGTCGAGGCACAGGACGAACAAGGCAGCTCTCTGGTCCAAAGATCCGGAAGCAAGAGAGAGGGCGGGACTCGCTGAGCCCTTCCTATCTCTGCCCTTCAATTCATCCCGTGTGTTCATTGGCTGTGCCGTCACAACAGACCCACCAATCTTCTGTGGCCATGTTGGCATAACAAACCTACCCATCACAGTGACCCTATATAGAATTGAAAGACAGTGGATTTTTGAAGTAGATTGCTCCACCTGTCTCTTAAGAAGTAGCTTGAGGGTAGGAACCATTGACTTGTGGTTAGCAGTCCATAATTTACTGTATATTTTCAAGTATATGCCAAACTGAATATCAGCTGAGCCTTCTAATTTTACCACAAAAGCTACATTAAAAATGTGCTGGAAAACTGCGGCCCACTGGGAAGGAGGTTCAATTCCAGCAGTGGGGCTGGGCCTCCTACTCCCACCACCGGAGAGCAGTGATGCCAAAAAAGAGAAAAAATGAGCTGGGGAAAAAAAAATCTTTAAAAAAATGTGCTAAGAGCTGAGCCCTGGTGGCGTAGTGGTTGTGTGTGGGACTGCGGCCCACTGGGACAGAGGTTCAATTCCAGCAGTGGGGCTGGGCCTCCTACTACTACCACCGGAGAGCAGTGATGCCTCCCCCCCAAAAAAAAAAATGTGCTAAGAGGCTGAGCCCGGGTGGCATAGTGGTTGCGTGCAGGACTGCAGCCCACTGGCTTGGCAGTTCAAATCCAGCAGCAGCAAGGCTGGGTAGCTCCCACGACCACCAGAGGGCAGTGATGCCAAAAAAGAAGTGCTGAGAAACTTGGCTTATCAAATTGAAGAAAGTTGATGGTGCCCAGTGTCTTAAAAGTTTGAAGGTAAGCAAGCAGCCATCTAGCAGGGAAGCAACAAAGCCCACATGAAAGAAGCACACCAGCCTGTGAGACCGCATGGTGTAGAAGGGGTCAGGTATCAGGCATCAAGGAACCAAAAATTATATCATTGTGAATGTGGGGAAGTGCAGATTCGCCCGAAAGCCCATGTGTAGTTACAGAGATTTAGCTCCTTATAGAAGGGCCGCAGGGAGGAACCAGTCAGGGTGGACTAGAGCAATAATGAGATATACAACTGTCCTCTAGTTCATCGTTTCCCAAAGTGGGCACCACCGCCCCCCAGTGGTGTGTGGAATGATCTAAGGGCGTTGTAAGAGCAGAAACCTTTAGTTTATCCTGGAATCTGGGCTGGAGTACAAAAGGTTTTCATTGCTAGGGAGGTCATGAGAAATTTTTTTTTTAAGAGGACAGTAGACCATATAAGTTTTGGAACGTCTGCTCTAGTTCTTAAATGCTCGCACGCTCTCCCCACACACACACACACACACACACACACACATTATGATCCCAATTCTACCTTACAACTCTGGCTACACCAAAGGATGTACACCGGGACCAGAAACACAGGGAATCCAGGACAGATGATCCCTTCAGGACCAGTGGTGATGGTGGTGATAGCAGAGGGTGGGAGGGAGATAGAGTAGGAAGGGGGAACTGATTAAAAGGATCTACATAGAACATCTTCCCTGTGGTGCCAATAATGGGGAATTGGATAAAGGCAGCCATCAGACAGTGTAAGATATGACAAAATAATAATTTATAAAATGATATGGGTTCATAAGGGAAGGGTGTTTGGGGAGCGAGAGAAAAGTGAGCTAATTCCAAAGGCTTATATAGAAAGCAAATGTTTTGAGAATGATGAGGGCAACATAAGTACAAATGTTCTTGACATTCAATGGATGTATGGATTGTGATAAGAATTGTATGAGCCACCAGTAAAATTATTTTTTAACCCCCCCCCCAACAAGTTCCACATATACACGAGTATATAGGTGCTTTACATCATGACAAAGATAAGAAAAAATGTAGTCTCAGTGCTGCGTTCTTGTTTTGTCTTATGATTTCCTTGCCTTGGCCTCTGGTCTCAGCTTGGTGTCTTTACTTTGCCCCATTGTCTTAATGGCACAGTCTCTGGCACTTCTGGTATCAGCTCTTGCCATTTCTGACAGAAATATGGAACATACTTTTCTTCTCTTACTCTGTTACCCAGGGATGGTTCTTATATACAGAGGAATGAGGTTTTGGTGAAGGTGTGGTCTGTAGCTTTTAGCAGACCATCCCCCAAGAAAACAAAGGATGTGACTGGGTTCACACCAGGACTAAAGTCAGAACTTAATCCCACCGTAATCCTGTACCTTAGTAAAGCAGAGAACTTTCTCCAAAATAGAATGAATGACACAAGCATAAGAATCCAGATTTATAAAGCACATCAGGACTTATGACTAAAAGGACCATATTAATTGACTACATTTCAGTCTTGTAACTTACCTTGAAATAACTTAGAGCAATTTTTGCATGTTTGTCTGATTCTACTTTTCATTGCCTTGCACCTAACTAGATAAAAGTCCCATTTATTTGCTTTCGAAATGTCTTAAGTTGTAATTGTGCCTGCAAGAACAAAAGTGTATTTACTATTCAGAATTTCTTCACTCTAAACACCAAACTTTAGATTCTGTTTGAAATATCCAGAGGCCTAGATCTGTACTTAGGAATATATGTAAAATAATCATAGAGCAAAAGTTTGAAAATTAATTCTGCATTAGCACAACACTTTCATACAGCCAAAGGAATCCATAAGAGCTAAAGTATTTATGATTTCACAAGCATTTATTTTGTCTTTCATGTACACTCAGTTTTGCTATTTGCTTATTTTTCTTCTCATTGAAATTCTGTCAAAAAAAGGTTTAGGATTTACTAATCCTCCCCCCACCCCTCCACCTCTCAACATATTCAAGGAAACTCTTCTTGATTTCTCTGTTTGCCAATCATTTATGTTAAAGCTCTTGTAAAATCTCACAGATTTCCTCTTGAAACTATCACTTCTTTAGAATTTCACACTTAGTTCTCATAGATTTGGAGAAAAAACACTTCATTGCCCCCCAAACTATTTCTAACTTAGCTGGAACAGTTTTTAGAGTTTTATGATAAAGAGGTTCTGAAAATTGCCATTGTAGTTCAGATAAAAGAAATTAGCATGTGCCAGTAAATTTAGGAATGGACATTAGTTTATGTAATTTCTAAAGAAAATCAGAAAATGGAACCTTTCCCTATTCATTTCAAAGTGCATGTGTTAATTCCTGCAGAGATATATATTCTGTCTCAGATCAGTGCACTGTAGTGAAAGTGGGCAGATAGACCGGTATGTGTAGAGTGTTGTCCTGAATTTAATTAGACAGATGGGTATAGATATCTACCCAGATTAATTGGAGATGGGCAGTTTGGACATGGAGGAAAAGCGAGGACAAGCTTAATGCAGGGCTATTTGTGCATAAGGGATCAAATAAGGAAGTTTTTGCTAATTCTGAAGTATGGTTTGCAAAAGCTAGCAGTCACTGTAGAGCTAGACAGCATGAATTTCGGTGACTCAGTAGGCAGTGAAAGGCAGACACATAGACATTAACTTGTAGATGGGGATCATTTTAAAATATGCCCCTGAATAATAAAGATAGATTGTTAGTCAGATTTCAAGCAAGTAAAGCAAAAAGTTTCTCAGGAGTAGAATCAATTAACTATAAATTGTGAATATTGCATATCGAAAAATAGAATGACATCTAAGAAAAGATAAGTATCATCATTGACTTACCAAACAATTGTGGGTGAGTATTGTATGTTTGAACAGCTAACTCTTGGCCTATGTATAGGCTCTGTATGATTATAATTAAATATTTTGGAATTCTCATAATTTGTTTTTTTTTTTGGGGGGGGAGCCGGGCCGTCACTGCTCTCCGGCGGTGGGAGTAGGAGGCCCAGCCCCACTGCTGGAATTGAACCTCCGTCCCAGTGGGCCGCAGTCCCGTGCACAACCACTAGGCCACCGGGGCTCAGCCCGGAATTCTCATAATTTGTTATGATTCACATCTAGCAAGAATCTTTCTGGCATTTCTTGTTTACTGTTAGTATTTGAAATATTGGTGACAGAGCTTCGGGCACCATCGCTATATGCAAGTTCTCTCTCTGACAAACTGACAGATGAGTGATGAGTAATTGGGTTAGAAACAGTGGTGGGAGCCCGCTTGTTTGCATGCAAATTTACATTCCTTACTCTTTTTTTTTTTTTTTTTTTTTGCATCACGGCTCTCCGGTGGTGGGAGTAGGAGGCCCAGCCTTTGCTTCATGGTGCTGGAATTGAACCTCCGTCCCAGTGGGCCGCAGTCCCGCGCACAACCACTACGCCACCGGGGCTCAGCCCCCCTTACTCTTTTTTTTTTTTCCCCCTTACTCTTTTTATACATTTATCTGCACAGCAGCATATTCTAAGTACACATGTAATTTTCTTTCCGTTCATTGGTAGAAAAATGAGAGGAACAATGCTTGTAATTTATTCATTTCATAAAACTTGCTATATTTTTAATGAAATACTACATTTTTATTCCCTTGCAGTTATTACTTCAGTAAACAAACTTATAATGCAAACAGTAAAAGTGCCAAACACCCCAAAGGTGTCAAGCTGTCATTTCTTTCAGCTTTGTGTTATCTCCCCAAATCTGATGCGATATTATGAGTGAGTGATACAATTCCTGAACGTGTCGAAAGAGCTAAAAATATTGTCAGAACAATTGTTGTAAGTTCGGCAGAAGTAGAGTTTTTTCAAAGATGACCAGAATATGTTCAGAGAAGAGAAGTTGCCTGTTTGTTATGTAGCAGACACATTGATGATTGCCTAATTGGCCTACTTCTACAAGAATGGGATTCTACTCCTGTGAACAGGTGGTTAAAGGGTAAATTGCACAGCCAGTGATACTCAGATAAAAGCAAAGAATATTGCAAATGAGGACACCAATTAAGAAGCATTATGAAAATAACAGGTGTTTTTTGAGGGGGTTCAGCTGCTAATATTTTTTCATTCATATACTAAAACTCTTATAACAAACCTAACTTTGTATGCCTCTTTTATTCTTATTTAAGTATTAGCTGCATGAAATAATGAACTCTCTTTGGTATATTGCTTTTTAATATTTAAGCAGTCATTAGAGTGGCAAACTGGTTGTTAAATTAATTGAATCTCACCACTAGTTAAAAATGTTTATAAAGTCCTGCAAAAGAAATTAAAACCAATAGATCATCAATTAACTTGGGACACTAACATTTCTAAGCAATAAATAGATCAATAAGTAAGCACATGGATCTGAGTTTTGTAAACTCTGATCCAAAACTGACCACTTTCCTCTTTTGGTAAATAAAGTTTTACTGAAATACAACTGTACCCGTTCATGAATTCTGCTTTTGTGTCTCAATGCCAGAGTCATATAATTACAACAGAGTATATGGCCTGCAAAAGTGAAAAGATTCGCTCTCTGACTTTTCAGAGAAAAGTTAGCCAGCTTCTGGCATACATCAGCAAACTTTAGCTCTTAAGGGACTAGATCAGTGCTGCTGCCGCTTCATCTTCTTTTTTTTTTTTTTTGGGGGGGGGGGGAGCCGGGCCATCACTGCCCTCCGGTGGTGGGAGTAGGAGGCCCAGCCCCACTGCTGGAATTGAACCTCCGTCCCAGTGGGCCGCAGTCCCGCGCACAACCACTACGCCACCGGGGCTCAGCCCTAGATCAGTGCTTCTTAACCTTCCTTATGCTGCGACCCTTAGTATAGTTTCTCATGTTGTGGTGACTCCCAGCCATAAAACAATGTTCATTGCTGCAAGTTTGCTATTGTTATGAATCGTGATATAAATATCTGATATGCACAATGTATTAGGCGACCTCTGTGAAAGGGTCGTTTAACCCCAAAAGGGCTCGCGACCCACAGATTGATAACCATTGGGCTAGATAGTAAATATTTTATACATTGTGACCCAGATAATATTCTTTTAAGAACTCTTGATATCTGTGAAAAATGTTCCTAGCCACCTTTAATGACCATAACTGACCACTCACCTCCCAGTATCGAGAAATGGCATACGTAATAAACTTGTTTTAATATGTTAAAAGGGACCCTTGGTGGTATCGTGGTCACTGTAAAGATCCACTGTCTCAGGACTGAGCCCCGGTGGTGTAGTGATTGTGCATAGGACTGCGGCCCACTGGGCTGGCGGTTCAAATCCAGCAGCAGCTCTCCAGGAGCAGGGCTGGGCCTCCTACTCCCACCAGAGGGCGGTGATGCCCCCACCCCCAAAAAAGATTGGCAATCTCGGAAACTCACAGGGACAAGTCTCTCCTGTCTTCAGGGCTGCGATGAGTTGGCAGCGACTTGGTAGCTGTGAGTTCTGTTTTCGTGATACGCTGAGCTTCCCCTGAGAAAGCTCACGGAGGGGTGTCACTGCCTCATGGGGTGTCTGTGGTGCCATGGCTTAGCGATCCTTGAGAACAGCACAGAGCTGTCCTGCCGGCTTACTGAGATTGTTGACTGGTTCTCGCCTTTGTCCACGTGGGCATGTCCTGGTCTATTTGGAAATGGACATCGCAGGAAACAAAGAGGTTTTCAACCCCTTAAAGTTGGGTTATTATTTTTTTTTTACTTTTTATACTGTTAACTCTTGCATAGAGTAGAAAGCCTCTTGAGTGTCTGGTGGTTTCAAACTGCTGATCTTGTAGTTACCAACCAGGAGCATAACCACTCTTCTTTATATAGCACATGGTGGGTGTGTGTGTGTGTGTGTGTGTGTGAGATATGACATTCATGTTTTATCCTATTAGTATAAAAATTAAGGATAGCAGGGATTTGAATGTCACTACTGAGAAGCTTTAAAAGTGTATAAAGTGTATAAAGATAACTTAAAAATTAATATTATTGTTTCACATCTTAACACTGACCGATAACTTTGCCCACTTTTCTGCTGTCCGTTTTCTGCTGAGAGGGGGCCATTTTGTTCGGTTTCCCCTTTCTCCCCCCCCCACCTTTCCTTTACCCTCCTGGTATCACTACTCTCAATATTGGTCCTGAGGGGGTTATCTGTCCTCCATTCTCTCTGTTTCCAGCTCTGATCTGTACCTGTGTACATGCTCTGGTCTAGTCAGATTTGTAAAGTAGAATTGGTATCCTGATAGTTGGTGGGAGAGGAAACATTAAAAACCAGAGGAAAGTTGTATATTTTATCATTGCTATACTGTAGCCATGACTCTCTGTGAGGGGATGTCCTGTTGCCTACAGGTGGGTTTTTAGTCTCTACACTGATCACAGTGTTATGATTTTTTTGCTCTGGGTCTTTTATGCCTAAAACCTGACTGTCTGGACACCTCATGATCACACAGGCTGGTGTGCTTTTTCCACGTGGGCTTTGTTGCTTCTAAGCTAGATGGCTACTTGTTTACCTTCAAGCCTTTACACCCAAATACTGTATCTTTTGATAGCTGTTGGGCACCATCAGCTTTCTTCACCATATTTGCTTATGCAAATTGAAAGGTAGAGGTTTGGCATTTTGGAGTATTTAGCTGAAGGTAACCCTCAATTGCAAGGGCTTTGTAAAGTTCATGGAAAAATTCTACTAGTTTTTAATTCTGTTTTTCCTTGAACTCTTAATGGCCCCCAGTGTTGTGACTATTAGATAGCTAATTTGATGTCTTTTGCTTTGATTCTTTTAACTTTGCTTCTGCCTCTTTTTTTACCTTCTGCTTGTGCACAGCTCTGAGCCAGCAGTCTTAATACCAATCGATTTAGAGTACCAGGTGTTAAAAAGAAGTGTTACTCTTCATTTATGTAATTGAAGTGTTCTCGATGATAGTAAAAAAATCACTGGACAGTATTTCATTACAAAAATGAACAGGAAGAAAGCTTTGTAGGGAATATTGGCAGCCTTTAAAAATCGTTTCTATCAAGAAAAGTTACAGCCACATTTTTATTTGCATAACCTTCCAGAACAGGGCACATCAGAACAGATTGCATACCCGAATCATGGTGACGCTCACTCTTTTATCGTCCACGAAGCTGCTCCCACACTGTCATTGTCCGTAGCACCATTTGAGAATCTCTGCTCCGCTGAACTACAGCTGTTCCTGGGAGTGTTGGGTATTGTTCGGGATCTGAAGCTTCCTTGGAAAGGTTGTCCTGGGAGACGGGGAGAGCTGTCACGTGGCTGAACAGCTTTCCCCTTCTCTTCTTTTCCTCCTGCCTCCTTCCCCACTACACCTCCACTGACCTCTGCGTTGTCCTCATTGAAATAGTGTAGAGATGTCATTGGGAAAGTTCTCTAAGGTTTTATTTAAACTTTGTTATGGTCGTACCCACACCTGTAAAATCTGGTATTTTCTTCCTCTTTTTAACCTCTTTTGTTGTGTTCCTAAAATTTTTATGTGTCTCGTAAAAGGCATGCAATACTTTTGCTCATTTATACTCCACCCCCTTTGGCAGATAAAGAAAGCCTCATGGTTTGAGGGTTTCAGGGGAAGATTGAGAATTTTGAAAGTAGAAACCTGTAAGAACATGGAAAATTCTAGTTATTGAGTCAATAGGCACTCATAATATATTTCTAAAGCCCTAGTTTCCAGATTCAAGAAAAAGAACAAATAATTTGGGTCCTCCTCTTTTGGTTCGCCTTTAGAATTTTATTGATGAATTTTGATGAGTTTCTCTTAATATTTCAGATTTTATTTGAATCTTTGAATAACATTCACTTTTTTTGGGGGGTGGGCATCACTGCCCTCAGGTGGTGGGAGTAGGAGGCCCAGCCTCTGCTCCGTGGAGCTGGAATCGAACCTCCATCCCAGTGGGCCACAGTCCTGTGCACAACCACTACACCACCGGGGCTCAGCCCCTATTCACTTTTAACTTTATAGAATTTATTAAGTATTCCACACTGGATGAAAGTTACTTTTTATTTATAAATCCCGGGGCCAAAAGTATTTGACTTCTAGGGTGTTTCTTAGCGTGATTTATAAAGTTATAAAACATTTTATTGTTTTTCTTAATATTCTTCTGTTAGTCTTAGAATCACTCCAAACTGATTTGTGGCAGGCTATGAAGTCCACACACCCCAGGTTCCTATGCTTGTACTTGTTTCCAAAACATTGATTCTGATCCTTTTGGTTGGTTGGTTGGTTGGTTTTTTGGGCATCACTGCCCCCTGGTGGTGGGAGTAGGAGGCCCAGCCTTGCTGCTGGATTTGAACCTCCAACCCAGTGGGCCGCAGCCCCGTGCACAACCACTACACCACTGGGGCTCAGCAGAGTCTGATTCTCTTGAATCGGAGAAGGGACATTGATCGCCCAAAGCAATTCGACCATTTGTTCTTTGTACTGAACTCAGTGTAGCTAGACCATTGATCTTAAAAATAGTCTTACAATCTTAGAATACATGGAGATTGTCTTCTCTCAAGAAAACAGTAGCACACATGGAGAAAAGCTGGTCTAGGTTTTTGAAAAGACTAGAAGGAGCTGTAGAAACGCTTCCTCTGAGTAGAGTAGCCTTCGTGATATAGTGGGTACACATTGGGTTGTGAGTCACGTGGTGGGCAGTGGAAAACCACCAGCAGCTCTACTGGGTAAAGACAGGGTTTTTTAAATCCTGTGAACCCTAGGCTTCACCTAAGACCATCGAAAACACATATTTCTGATGGTCTTAGGAACCGAGACACCACTGCTTTGTCTGTATCCAGAAGGGTCCATCCACATGCAGATATGCCCACAAAAGAGTACTCGATGTGAAGACTGTTACCTGTGCTACACCATGCTTCAAGACTCAATTCCATTTATATGTAATTAGAAATATTTCATAGTGTATTATTACACATTGTTTTTAGATTAATCACTATGCTTTAATTATGTCCAATTTGTAACAATGGTGATACATTTGCATATCAGAGATTTATAATAGGATTCATAACAGTAGGAAAATTGCAGTTATGAAGTAGCAATGAAAATAATTTTATCGTTGGGGGGGTGGGTCACCACAACATGAGGAACTGTATTAAAGGGTCACAGCATTAGAAAGGGTGAGAACCACTTCTATAAACAAAGACAGTTACTCAGAAAACCCACGGGGTGGGGCTGGGGGTAGCTATGAGCCAGCATTGACCAGATAGTTCTGAGAACTATGTGAGCAACAGCAGCTGATATCAACTTGGTTGGATTAAGAACAACCACAGAAAATTTGGTCGCCATGCTCAGAAAAATTCCAAGGGTCTATGAAGAGTTTGTAGAGTACATCAAGGTTTTTGTGGATACAGAAGCAATGCGACTCAGAAGCCAGCTGTCTTTTTTTATGTAACCCTTTGGCAACAGTGAAGAGAGGGCAGTAACAAAAAGAGTGGTCACTGCCTAGCAGACATAGGAAATATTAAGGGCCTAGGAGGCACTACTCAACAATATCCTCTTTGATTTTTAGAATAATTGTGTAACTTCAGCTTCAATAAGTTAGCCTGAAAGTAAAAGCTAGAAGGGAAAAGAGAGAAGGTTGTATTAAATACATCCACTCTTCACTTTTCACCAACAAGGTTGGATTTCAAAGACTTAGTCGTTATGTGAAGTCAGCATTATGTGAGATTTAGTTCTACCTTCCCACCTTCGCTCACGGCCTATCTGGTGCTCCTCTTGGGATACATGTGAACCTGCAGGCCCCCACTCCCCACTATGTTTTAACCACTGGGGACTTGGAGGTGGTCATGATTAGGTGTTGGCTTCCGCCTCCTGCCATCCACACTGTTGAATCTTGCCAGCTACCTACCCTGAATGGGGAACCCACACCTTCTTTATTTGATCCAGCCCCACATGGCCCTCTTTGTGTTGCCTGATTCCATTTCCTCCTCTTTCTGCCTTCATCATCGTCCCTAGCATCTTTGGGTACCACTTATTCTCCTTCTCCACGCTCATGTTATCCCAATTTGTCCCTTACCCTCTGTGGCTACACTGGGATACGGCAGACAAACAGGAAAAGGTGTCAAATGGGCAGTTAACGCCAATGTACTGTGGGTGACACAATCATTACCAGGGTCTTTGAATATCATTCTGGACAGTCCAAACCAGACCAGAACTCTTTATGGGGTGTAGACCATAAGAAACAACACCTGAACCACCTGAGGGCAGTGGTGCCTAAAATTAAATAAAGAAAGAAAGAAAGAAAGAAACAGCACCTGAGAATTTATTCAAAATTGTAAATGTGAAATGTTGGATAGTGAGATGTAGGTGTAATAGAAAATGAATAAACGTTTTTGTACAACTTTTGGAAAAGATGACAGTTATCAAAAAGCATAGAATAGGACATCCTTTATCAAATCTTTTTCTTCGCTTAAGACGACTTATTCCAAAAGCCCTAAGGAATGCACTTTTCTTCATCTGTTTTTTGTTGTTGTTGTTGTTGTTGTTGGGATTTAATACATACATATTCCAGATTTCAATCATGTCTAGTATAATATGCAATTGCTACTACAGTTTCCAAATATTCTCGTTCTATATGGACTCCTTGATATTGTCTCCTTTTTACCTCACCTCCGCTCCTGTGCCCCTTCCCCAAGATCCCTTATTCTACATTCTACTGTTTCTCTAGGTTAATTGATCCTAGGTTTCATATACTGAAAAACGGAAAAGCATATAACACAGCTTTAAGTGGGTGATCTCCATTGATATAACACCTCTGAGATATACTGTAACATAAACAAACAAAACCCAAAGGAAACAGTACACGCCAAAAATATTTGAAAACCAGATGAGGTCCATAGTCCATCATGGGAGGGGGGAAGGGGAAACTACTGATAAAGTTTTAACTGTTCAGATCAGATTTATGCCTTTGATCCTCTGTATTCTATGCTCCTAACCACTCTATTTAGTGCTCGCTTTCCTCCCTTCCCTCAATTTTAGATAAAGGGAGTTTTTCAGAGACTTCTTTTCTTTTTTTTGGGGGGGGGGGGCGGGGAGGAGGGGGGCATCACTGCTCTCCGGTGGTGGGAGTAGGAGGCTCAGCCCCAGAGACTTATTTTCAAAGTAGTTCTACAAATGAATCTTGGGCTCACATTGTAATCCATCACCTTGTTCTCACAGAGAATTCACACCAGATTCTCATAATACTGATTCCAGTCTTTCAGTGATTGATGATGATGGTGTCCTTCTTCCATGTGGCCTTAGTTGACATCTCACTTAGATAGTTGCTTGTTTTGAGACAAACGTTTTTTTTTTGTTTTTTTTTTTTTAGGCATCACTGCCCTGGTGGTGGGATTAGGAGGCTCAGCCTTTGCTCCTGTGAGCGGGAATTGAACCTCCGTCCCAGTGGGCCGCAGTCCCGCGCACAACCACTACGCCACCGGGGCTCAGCCGAGACAAACCTTTAAGACCCCAGATACTATTATTTTGGGAGACATCACTGCCCTCCGATGGTGGGAGTAGTAGGCCCAGCCTTTGCTCCTGTGGAGCTGGAATTGAACCTCCATCACAGTGGGCCGCATTCCCGCGCACAACCACTACACCACCGGGACTCAGCCCCCCAGATGCTATTTTATCTGATAGCTGGGCACTATCTAAATTCTTCACCACACATTGCCATAGTACCCATATCTTCTGAGGAACACACATATGTTAAAGAGGCTTCTCTAGAGAAACAAAACCAGGACACCAATGATTTTTTTATTTGTGTTTGTGTGTATACACACATAAAGCAAAAGCAATAAACAGTTAACTAATCTATAAGGCAGTACAAATGGCTCAGTGCAACTCACTTCCGTGAGATAGCTAATACAATGACTGTCCTTCAAGTCTTGAGCGCCGCCAAAGAGACCTGTAACACAATTCAGGCTATCCAGCCACATACAGCAAACAAGGCAGGTCATCAACAGTCAGCCAGATGACAGTGTCTGACAGTCCTCAGCTCAAGTGATGTATACTCCAGTAGTGTGGTGAAGTAGGTCTTAAAGTAACCTCAAACTACAGTGACACAGTTCACAGGTTAGGTGTTCCACAGGTAGTGGAGCTTACAAATTGAGGGAGAGAATAAGCTATGGCAGACTGCTGTACACTGGTCTGATCATCAAAGAGCAAGAGACAAGAAAGACAAGGCTCCCTGAGCCATTTATTTCTCTCCCCTTCAGTTAATCCCACATGTTCATTGGCCTTGTTGCCACAATAAAACCTACCTATCACAATCCACCCCTTGCCAACTTTCATCTGTACACAATTCTTTAGCCACATATAATTTCCAGGCATTAATGAAGTCATACTTACACTTAACATCAAACATCTATCCTACATGTAAATGAAAACACACAGTCCAATTGTATCTGATGCATAACACATGAACAAAAAAAAGGACATTCAGTAAGCACACATAAAATACACTGACAATCACAAACCTCACTTTTGCGATTGATCATGTGGTCATAACTGATAGGTAGAACTACCCATTTTGTATTATCTTTGCCTTTGTCAAGTACCTCAGCTGACTGTTTTTTGCAGGTTTAGTGATATTTTGACATTTATTTTCTTTTTAAGTCACTTTATTGGGGGCTTATACAGCTTTTAGCACAATCCATAATATCCATCATGTCAAACCCATTTGTACATATGTTGCCGTTATCATCTTCAAAACATTTTCTTTGTACTTGAGCCCTTGGTATCACTCATTCACCCCACCTCTTCACCCATTCTCCTTCATGAACCTTTGATAATTTATAAGTTATTAGTATTTTTTCATGTCTTCCACTGACCTCTGTCTCCCTTCATCCACTTTATAGTTGTCCATCCCCCTAGGAGGGAGTTACATATTGATCATTGTGATAGGTTCACCCTTTCTCCCCCCACTTTCCTCTTCCCCTCCTGGTATTGCTACTCCCAATATTGGTCCTGAAGGCTTTATCTGCCCTGAATCCCCTGTGTTTTCACTTCTTCTCTGTACATGCTCTGGTCTA
>PVJH01032031.1:0-23069 GCA_004026705.1 Nesogale talazaci
AACTGAAATCGCAAGTATGAAAGTTAAAAAAAAAAAAAAGTGAAAACACGAGGCTAAACAGCGCTGGGGAAAGAGCAGAGAGGAGGGAAATAGATGGGGTGGAGGGGAAGGGGGTCATTAAACTCAAGGACCACAGAGTTATTCAAGTAATGGCAGAGTTAAACCCTCTCAATCGATGTATTCATTTTGCAAGAACACGCTGAGTTTGGATGGCTGTCTCATAAACCTGTCCCTGTCGGGGCTGAGTTGCAAGGACTGGGCCGTCCAGGCCCACCAACGCCACAGGCTCTCCACCAGCAACTTTCGCCCTACCTGTTGGGCTTTATGCTAGGAGAGAGAGACCATCTCCTGGGTTTTATCTGGGGCTCACTTTTAACCGAAGGTCAAAATGATTTGCTTGGGGTAAAAAAACTCTGTGCTTGGTCAATTGAAAGCCAACCACTACCATGCCTTTTTCTGTAACAACAGGCCCTGGGATACTAGAAGAATTGGATTCTGGGAGACCCCCCTTTCAAAACAAAGCAGAGCCGCCCATCTCAGGACCGGCTGTAGCCTGGGGTAGAGGCACCCCCTTCCTCCGCCCCTAACAGTTGGGCTGCCCTTCCCAAGCCTCAATTCTGGGAACCAACCTACCACCCCAGTGTCCTAGGCGGGGTTGCGGGGGGCGGGGGCATGCCCACTTCCAACCTCATGGCCACCCTCCCATCTGCTTCTAGCCCTGTCAGGCAAGCGTGCCTTTTCTCAGGGGGCAGACAAGAGCAGCTGGCAGTTGATTGAAAAACACAAAAAACACAGTAATTTGCCTTTGATAAAGGTGTTCTTTGAAAATGAGCTTCTTTTTGTTGTTGCTGAGGTTCTTAGAAGTAAAGGAAAAGACATGGGGTCTTGCAGTCCAAATCTCTCTCTTCCCCTTTCTCTCTCTCTCTCTCTCTCTCTCTCTCTCTCACACACACACACACACACACACACACACAACCCAAACCCTGCATGCGCCAGGAACAGTAAAATGACCAAAACATTATAAAATTAACCAATAAAGTGCATGTTCCTTACGTATTACACCTGCCCCTTTTACAGACATTTCTTTTCCAGAGTCACATGTGTGCGCTCAGAATCACATGGTGTTATAGAAGGGGTTGGTGGTCCGTTTTTTATCGTTCGCCTTTCTGAGTCTCCTCAGGGGGTGAGTCCTGCCATGCTGCTGGTGGGGCGCCACCGGCGGGCCGGGCGCGGGGCCTGCCCCCTGGAGTCCCTGGGTCTGCAGCAAGGGGAGGCCTCCCTCGGAGCTAGTCAATGCAGGCCCAGCCCCGGGGTGCGGGCCCTGCTGACTGTAACCGCATTCTTTGGCAAACTGCACGAAGGGCCGCTCCACCGGCTTGCTCTGCGCCACGCGCTCGGCGGTTTTGAGTTGCTCTACAAAATACTTGGTGGGCTCTGGGTTCCGGGGGGGCCCCGGGCTTTCCGTGGCAGGCATGCCTGGGTCCGTCCTGACGAGGGGCTGGCGCCGCTGGAGATGAGGGGATTCTGGGGAGCTGGGCTCTCTCTCCGGGAAGCAGTCTTTACAGAGGTCCAAGTAACCTAACTTGGCGAGGGAGGCCGAGCGCCTCATGTGGTTGGACGGCCTGACGGGCCCCATGTGACACGTCGTCGTGGCCCGGGACTCGATTTCTTTCGCACGTTCCTTCACCACCCCGGCAGCGCCAAGGCCGGGGCTCTTTAAACTGTCACTGCTGGAGCTGTGCAAGAGCCGACAGGCCCCTGGCCAAGGACCCAGTTCTTCTTGAAACTCCTCAGGGGTGTCACCTGGGTCTCTCACGAAGCTTAGGTCATTGTTGTTTAACTGGGGGCCCCTTGCCAGGGGCCCCTCCTGGCGTGGTTCCCAGCCGACCTGCTGGGGGGAGGGCTCTGGGTCAGTGCTGCTGCTCTGCTCGGTGCAGCCCTCCAGGTGAACCACGGCCTGGCACCGCGGGCCGTCCATGGGGGCAGGTGGCACATGGGCTGTGAGACTCACGAGAGGCGATGCGGCCTCCTGGGGTGTCACCGGGCTGCCGCTCCCGTCCTCAGGGCTGCTCAGGGTCGAGGCTAGGCTGGGGGGACCACAGTGCTCAGGAGAGGACGTGTGTGGCAGAGGGAGCAGCTGGGGGCGCAGAGGAAGCTGCTGGGGGCACAGAGTCCTGTTGAGGTTTTCATCCAGGGCACAGACCATGGCGATGGGCTTCTCCACCTCCCCCTTCCTCTGCCCGGGCTCTCGGCCACTCTTCTCCACAGAGGCTCGGTGGGCCCCTGGCGCCGGGTGCCCCGGGGAGGTCACTGGATGTGTGTACTCGATGATCTCCACCTGCTTGGGAAAGGGGAGAGGCACTGCCTGGGTCTCAGGTGCCGCCGCCACCGGGCCCGAGCGCTCAGGCCCCTGCTCCGCCAGGTCTCTGTCCTGCTGCACTCTGGCATCGGAGCCTGGGTGCTCCCTCGGAGCTGGCAAGGGGCGGGATGCTGGGGCACTGGCCTTCTGCTCGGAGAGGAGCACTGAGCCCGCCTCAGGGCCCCCGCACTCCCCTCGGGCGGGGCTCACCCCTGACTCCTTGGGGGCGACCGAGGGTTCCGGAGCAGCCCAGTCCCCCTTCCCTTTTGGTACCAGGTCCGCCAAGAGAGGCTCGTTCTTGGAATTCTTGCGGGTGGACGACGTGCCGCCACTCGCGGGAGCCGCCCCGTGGTGCTCTTGCTCCTGCCGCAGGCGCTCCTCAAACTCCAGCGTGGCTCGCCGCACTGAGCCCGGGCACCACTTGGCAGCGGGCTGCGTCGTCCCTGGGCCTCGGGGCTCGGGCTCTCCTTCGGCTAGGTCCTCTTCCTCCAGGTCTGCTGTGGAGGGACGTGTGGTGAGGCAGTCTTCGGGGTCCCACTTCCCGGAGTCTTTGGCGAGTTCAGGCTGGGCGGTGCCGGGCCCCTCGTGCTGCTCCAGACCCCCGGGGGCCCGCTCCCCGGGCAGCAGCTCCTGGGGGCCGCTCTTCTTTGGTGTGTGGCACGGGTTGGGCAGGGCGTCTCCCTTCGGTTGAATCTGTCCCATTCCTTGACTGATGGACTCGATCTCAGTGACGATGCCTTTGACGGAAATGGCGTTTTCTGCGTGGGGCGGCACGAAGATGTCTGGGCTGACCCGCTCTGAGACCGCCTGCGGAGAGAGAGCAGGGAGTGAAGGTTAGGGAGACCTGGGGCCCACCTGAAAATGACGCACGCCCGGCTCACGAATCCTCTGAAGTAGGGCAGTCGATCTGGACACGAGGACACAGATAATGGAGTGCCCGGGGCTGTACTCTGACCATCTGCTTTGTGGTACACGGGGGAGGAGGGGGAGGGAGGTCAGGATTCAAGGTCAGGGATACAAAATCAGTTCCCAGACCTAGTTACTCAAGCAGGATTCCAACTGAATACCTCGCTTCAAAAATTAGCAGAAAATAGCCTTGGAAGGTCCCATAATCCTGACTTTTCCATGACCACTGGCAGTCAGGGTTCAGGCCAGATTGGCTAACGGAAATGCTCCACCCAGCGTTCCACCCAGGGGCTTGATGGCCACAGCTTACACGTGCCGTAGACCAAAATGGTCTTCATCTGACGCCTGGTGGGACACTCACTGGCCTCTCCTTCTCCAGCTTGTTCGCTTTCATCTACGCCCTCCGAGACTGTCCCAGCACACAGGGCCAGGCAGAATGCAATCCGGGACGGACCACACAGTGCCCACGGTTCACCTGGCTCCTTCTGGAACCAGAAGGCTTCTGCTGGGAAACGAGGCCTCTGACACTTTGGCCCTGGGGCCACTCTGCGAGGCAGACAAAGCGGTCTGCTCCTGTGAAGAGTCCATCTTGGTGGCCAGGCACAGGACTGACTAGATCGCTGGGGGCCCATTTAGGAATTCTGAGAAGGATTTAGGGGAAGACCAGAGAAAGTGGCCCATGTCAAATCAGGTCCTGGTGTAAAAACAAAAATAAGACTGAAAAAAATCTGGACATCTTTGTGAGTAGCTCTTAAAGAGGCATGAATTACAACCACTGATTTATGCTGTGAAACATTTTGGGGTGGACATTTTCAAAATGTCGTGACTTCGCTTGGCAGGCTGCAGGTTTTTCTTCTTCAAGGAGTCAGGACTACTACAGACAGACGAGGCCAGTCATGGCTGGGGAGGACTCTGCCAGAGGGCCAGGCTGCGGCACACTCGCCCAGACTGGGAGAGAAGGCCCAGCCGGCCTGCTGTGGGCCTGGCCTCTGGAGAGGATGCTCAGATGCCCGAGGTCCTTGCAAAAAAAAAAAAAAGCCATTCCCATCAGTGGTGCTACACTACACACTGGTGCAGAGGAGAGCTCAAACATTCTACCTTGTCAGTGAAAAAGACACAGAGACCCAGCCTCCGGGGGAAGGAGACGACCGAAGCGGAGGCAAGCACCGCTGGAGGCAGCTGAGTGGGTACACTGGGAAGTAGAAGCAATTGGACCTCAGGAGATGTCAGGAATTGACTCCAGACAAATGACCCGCGACCTTCGACAAGTCAGAGTAGATCCATCACCCTTTCCTTCCCAATCGCAGTTCTGCACCGATCGAAGACACCACTGTTGAGCAGATGCATTTCTGTTTCCGAAGTGTGGAGCTGAGTGGTGGTGTGAATCGAGGAATCGAGGACACAGCGATGGATCTTTCCTGGTGCTGAGATGGAGCTGAGAAGGACCACCTTAGGGTTCCACTGGCTTGCACGTCATTCTCCCCCTCCAGCCCTGGAGGATGACGCCCCACTGGGTCTGGAATGAGCCACAATTCTGCGGCCGTTCTTAATAGTAAGAGCTCAGTATGGAGGATCCACTTCTACTCCAACTACTCTTTACACATGCCTAGTCTTTGAGTTTTTCTGCAGCAAAAAGGATTTCCCCAGCAAATCCATCTTCCCAGAGACACAGGTCTCACTTCATTACTAGTGACCAGGGACCTTAAGTAGAGAGCCCCAGGAGGGGGCCCTCTCTCTGTTCAACTGAGACATTCATAGGGCTAGTCTCCCCCCCTCCCCCTCAGAAGTACTTCCCGTGACACCAGTGGCCCGAAAAGAGAAATTCCTCAAAAGGTACTGCTTAAATACATAGTCAAACCCTAAGTTTTCAAAGTAAATCTCAGCCTTGAGACTGTCCCACCCATCTTGAATTTCTAATTCTACAACAACATCCAGAAGAGAGCACACAGAGCAGAATCCCAGACACTGTGTCCTTGAAGGGGCCTCACTGGGCAGAGAACGGTCAAGCTAGCTCTTACCTTGGTCTGTTCCTCATCAGTCGAAGACTCTTCCGAGACCTGGGGGGTGTCCCTCGGAGAGCTGTTTCTCTGGCTGTCAGCGGTCACTTCCGAAGGGGTCACTTCTACCACAGACATTCGGCAGCTCTCACTCCTTCCGCCACCCACTTCCTCTGCCCTCGAGTGGGAAAAAGACTGGGACCGGGTTTCTTGGGACAGCTCGACAAACTTCTCCAGGGCACTAAAAAAATCAATGCGGTCTGTACTGAAATCAGAGACTTGGGCCTGGCCAGCGAGTTGGGGACTCGGGGACTCCGGGTCAGGGGACATGGGGAGGTCTTTGAGTCGAGACGTCAAATCTTCCATGGGCAGTAAGTGGACGCTCATGTCCGCTCTCAGCGCGTCGGTCTCCAGATCTTCCACTGCTAAGTCTGGGAACTCGTTGGCCATTTCTGGGGCCTGTCCAGGTTGGATGAAGGCTTTGGCTGCATGGCAGTTGTCGAGGGGGAAGCTGGACTCGTTCAGGCAACACCCAGATGTGCACCCGTTGATGTCGTTGAGGTTCAACTCATCTTCGAGCTGCCCGGCGTGACACTCCCGAGAGGTAAACTCCAAGCAGATCATTCTTTCTGTGGGACACAGGCCTTTCTGGTTTGTATCCTGAGGGACCACGTGCTCCACAAAGACGGGAGGCACTGGGGGGTGGCTCTCCATGGTCTTCACCTCGGCGATCTGGTCTGCGGAAGTGGTGATCTCCTTCTTGTTGAGCTCTAGCCCTGCCTTGCAGATGGGCTCGTGGTGGTCCGAGAGGTCACTGTCCGAATGGGATCTCCAAAGCTTGTTGTGCCTTTGCTTGCTGCAGAGGAGACAGACAGGGAAGGGGGGGCTCAGGTGTGCAAAGCAGTCGACCCCCTCCCGGGAAAGCACTCCCAGATGCCAACCCTCAAGTGCTTCTGTGGACGGCCCCAGAGACCGAAATGGCACGCATTTCAAAGGACACTTACCATAACCAGGAGCAAAACATAATCCCCCTACACAAGTAAATTAACAGGAGAGCGGATTTTTATTTAACCTAACAGACTGATGAGAGTTAAAATGACTGTTCCTGATGACGTGACCAAACAAACTTGCTCAAGGCTGTTGGTAGTAAATTGAATTTTTAAGACAGCAGGATGATAAGAGTTCTCCATAAGCAAGCAATTTTTTTTCCCTTGGAAGAAAACCTACTATAAATACCCAAAGATATGCACAGAAAGATGCTTGTTTCAACACTGTTGGTAATAGTAAAAAAGACTAGACTTACACAGAGAGTATTTATATAAATTAGAGTTCACACAACTGTGTGTTATGAAGCTGTTAAAAAGTAGTCAGGTATTTCAGTGGAACGATGTCCAAAGTATACAGTTAAGTGACAAAGTGTGTGTAGAAAATCTGGAATGCTCTATTCCCATGTCAAAATATGTACATAAAAGGGTAGGGGGGAGAGTGCTGAGCCCCAGTGGCGTAGTGGTTGTGCGCGGGACTGCGGCCCACTGGGACGGAGGTTCAATTCCAGCAGTGGGGCTGGGCCTCCTACTCCCACCGCCGGAGAGCAGTGATGCCCACAAAAAAAAAAAAAAAAAAGGGTAGGGGGAGAAGCATCAGTAAACAGGCAGTAGAGGGGTTTCTTTGGGGAACAGGCAGAAATTCCCAGGGCTTTTCCTTTATGTTTTCCTGTTTAATTTTGTTTGTGTGTGGCATCACTGCCCTGGTGAGAGTAGGAAGCCCAGTCTTGCTCCTGGAAAGCTGCTGCTGGATTTGAACTGTCAACCCCTGTGGGCCGCAGTCCTGCACTCAACCACTAGGCAACCGGGGCCAGGCTTTTTTTGTTTAATTTTTAAAATCATCAGCATGCTTAACCTTAGGGGAGATGTCCCTGTAATCAAAACAAAAGACGAGTAATGTAAAGGGGGGTCGTCTATTGGGGCCCACGGTCACAGCCTCAGAACTGGGGTGAAAAGCTGAGCGAGTTCAGAGCTGACACGGTGTGAGGACAGTGGGGCGCATTCTTCCATTGGGAAGCATAGAAGGGCAGGAAAATCCAAAAGGAATGGACGAGGATGAGCTTGAGGCACAGGTCGAGTGCACGGAGCTCCGAAAAGACCCCTGAGCTGACCCCTGGAGGGACAGGTGGGTTTCGGAGACATCATGCTTCCTTTTGTCCAACACCTTTTTGTTTGACACCCCTGACCCCAACAGTCCTTTGGCTTCCTTGACGGAGAAAAGGTCTGCTGTGGGGACGGGACCCTCTTACCAACCGACTGCCACCAGGCCCCACACAGGAGCAGGGCAACCAGAGGGAGGCAGAGGCTGCCACAGCGGGCCGGAGGGTCGTGCGCACTGTGAGGTGGGCACAGGACTGGGCACTGGTCAGTTCTGCTGTACACAGGGTGGCTGGGAGCCAGGCTGATGCTGTGACACCCAACACCAACCCCCTTTATGAAAGACGGCTGCCCCAGCTTTCTCCTACGGAGCGCCGGGTGGGTCTGAGCTGCCCAGCCTTCAATTCACTCATTGAGCCACCTGGGCACCTCAGTTACCGAAAGTCTTGGCTAAAAAAGAAGCCAGCTCTGAGACTGGCCAAGACCACCTACCCGCCCAGGGAACAAAAGGTCACTAAGATTCATGCTTGGGGGGTGGGGGTGGGGTCTGACTCCCTCACTTACCGGCTAGGCTAGGGAAGTTTCCTAACCTCGAAGGGGAATGGGAAACTCCGCTCGGAACAACTTGCCCTGGGCTCCGGCCACACCGCCCCTTCCCCCGCCCCTTCCCGCACTGACCCCATTTGTTCTCAGCTCTGCACCTGCTCCCATCCCGTCTGACTCAGGCTGGGTCAGCAGAGGGGTGCTTTCCCCAGCAGGGAGGTTACTCTGAGTATGAAGACGAGGGGTGTGGGGGTGTGTGTTTCACACTTCCCAAGCTGCAGGAACTCCAGTCACCCCTAGGAGGAGACAACATCCCATGCAGCTCTAACAAGTGTGAGGGGTTGCGGGAAGGGCCGGGCTGACGGCTGGGGTCAGATCGCAGGGACCCTCCAAGGATGGCCAATGCTCTTCCTTTACACTGCTTTCTCTTGAGTATTCTGAGGACCCCCCCCCCCGCCCCCTTTCCCAGCCCCAGTGCTGACTGTTCCCTCTCAGCACAAGGCGATGCAAGCTTGCACCAACTCCTCCTACCCACCACTGCCAGGGCAATTCCTGTGCTACAAAGGAGTGGAGAAGAAGTCCTCTGGGGTGGAGGGAGAGGGGCTGTTGAGGCAACACACAGGACAGGGAGGGAGCTCTTATTCTCTCTTTCTAGCCCTAACAAGCACAGCTTTTCCGAGCGGGTTAACAAGCCAATGGAGTGTTTTCAGGATCCCCTCCACCTTCTCAGGTCTGGTTTAGACTGTGGCAGCAGCCAGCAGGGGCAGAGACCAGAGCCAGGCTCCGGGCGGGCGTACAGTGGGCGGCTTGCAGAGCACGGGGCTGCTGGCACCCAGCTGTGCGGCGCAGTCCACCTCCTGGCCTGGCCTTCTCGTCCTCCAAAAACACTGGGTTGGGAGCTAGGATGAAGCTGGGGGCTGCTCCGGGGACGGAGAGAAGGTGTATCTGAGGCACAGGAGCCGCAGCTCTCCCCCAGGCACGCCTGTCCTGACCTCTGCTGTGCCGTGTGCCCGTTTCTCGGCTATTCCTCCCTCCCCAGAGGTGATCTCTGTCCTGATGGCTTGATTATCGCTCCTGCTCTTCAGAGTGGCACCTCATTTGTCTGTAACACCACGTGGCCTCTCACGCTCTGAACTCTCTGTACGTGAAATTCTGTTTTAGAGATTCATGGCTCTAGGTGGCCGGAACCACAGAGTTGGGAAGGCTACACCAGTTTACTTGTCCATTTTGTTGATGAATAGGGTTGGCTATTTCGATACTCGCTGATTTTACTAGAGGCAGAGAAAGGTGGGGTGCTAGGGTAGGTATACATCATCGGCTTTCCTGGGGACCCCAAAAGGTCTTCCAATGAAGCCTTTTCCCAAGTAGGTCCAGTCTAAGGCTGCTTTAACAGGAATAGCGATTTATAATAAAAACTCAGTCGGGCTGAGCCCTGGGGGCGTAGTGGTTGAATGAGGGACTGCGGCCCACAGGGTCGGTGGTTCAAATCCAGCAGCAGCTCTCTAGGAGCAAGGCTGGGCCTCCTTCTCCCACCAGAGCCAGTGATGCCCACCCTCACCCCCCAAAAAACTCAAACTCATCTCACTGCCATCGAGGAGAGATGTAAAATACTAGGCTCTATCTCTGATTTTTAAGGGTAAAGTTCTAAGTCGAAGGACTCCCCACTTATCCCAGACAGGCCCTGAGTACACAGGAAGTCAAGGAGTTTCAGAATTGGTTTGTGGCATGGATGATGTAATCAACTCACAGGTTTCTTTGTTTTGCGTTGCTTCATGATTCTCTTGGGTGGCTGGTGACCCGAATCTGAAGTCACATGAACACACACTGGCGATGACAGGAGCTATTCCGGGTAAGAATTTGACCTTGTAATTCATGAGCAGGAGGGCATTTCAGTGACAGATGCATATGGTTTGCTATTTTTTTGCCTCGACTTTCTTAAGTTCAGGGAGTCCTGGTGGCCCCGTGGGTTAAGCACTGGGCTGCCAACCACAAGTGGCACAGTTCAAAAGCACCAGCTGGCCCCTGAGAGACAGCTGTGGCCGTCTGCTCATAAAGACGGCCAGTCTTGGAAACAGCCAGGGGCAGCTCTGCTCACGATGAGCTGGAGTGGGCTGGATGGCAGTGGAGCTTGTTATTGTTATCTTGTGCTCAGGAAAGCATCAATTCTGTTTGAGAAAGCTAGCCAAGCCCAAGGTGGATGGTTCAAAGCTAATAGCTATTCCTAGGGGGGAAGATAAGGCTGTCTGCTCCAATACGGACTGAGTCTCTGGGACTCTGAAAAGGGCCACTATGTGTTGGGATGGACTCACAGACAGTGGGTCTCACTTTGAGGTGCATGGTGCCAGACACTTTAAGCTTAATTCACTGCAAAGGAGACCTTTTAAACCTCAGCTTTATTGGGCAGTCTCCAGAAATCCATCTCCTTTTCACGTGTTCTGGGTGAGCACAGCACGTGTGCTAATGACACTTCCAAGTCCCCAGCAGCAAAGCTGGGCTAAAAGAGCACTCTTTCCTTCCTGTCTTGGGGGTGAGGCATCCAAAGAATAGAGGACGTGTGGTATGAACTCTCTCCCTGGCCACCACCCAGTTTTCCTACTCGCCCCTTACACTGGAACCTGATGCCACCGACGCACGGTCCAGCTTGCCAAAGGTCTGCCTGAAATCTGAGCCTGCCGAATGGAACATAAATCCGCCAGACACCTGCATGATCAGAGTGCAGAATAACACACAGGGCCGCAGACACACACACACACACCCTCCCCATTTCATTTTTGCCTCATTTCCATCCCCCAGGTGTACAAACAGAAATAAAGCAGATAGGGACACGATTAGGGGTTTTATAATGGCCCCTGTTTTAGGTCTGATGGGGAATATGAAAAATAAACCTTCTCTACCAGGCACTTAGTGACACACTGAAAGATGCTAAAAATCCCTTATATATTTTTTTGGGTTTTTTTTGTTTGTTTGGTGTGGCCCCACTGCCCTGGTGGGAGTAGGAAGCCCAGCCTTGCTCCTGGAGAGCTGCTGCTGGATTTGAACCATCGACCCTGTGGGCTGCAGTCCCGCACACCACCACTAGGCCACCGGGCCTCAGCCTGAGCCCCTTATATGGTACAAAGTCCTGATGTAGTCACGGTTGGTCCACACCAGCACACTCCCGACTAAGAGAAGTTGCTGTAGGTAGTTGCCAATGAGTCGCTTCTGACTTGTGACGACTTCACGTGTGCAGAGGAGGACTGGTCCCCAGGGCCTCGAGGCTGGGCCTGAGATCGGAAGCAGACTGCCTGCCTCCGGGTTTGCCTGAATGGCTAACCTTCTGGCTAGCAATCTGTACCAGCCGGGGACCTGCTGATTACAAGATAGTCACCAATGTTCGCTTAGGCTGGTGGACCCAGCAGAGTCACCTACTAGGGCTGGCCAAGGGTCTGCTGGGCTCACTGTGCCTGACAGTCAGTTGGTTTGGCAGGCAGTCTACAAATGCCAAGGTTTTTTGACAACGCCAAGGTAGATTGTTGACCCTCATGGCTGTATGCCTAAGAGGTGTTTTCAACTGTTCCCCGCCCCCTTACTGGCAGAGGGTTTGGTCCAGGGAAAGTGACGCGTCTCTCACCCTGAAGGCTGAGTGCTGTTGTGTTTGCTGTGTCCTTTGACTGCGGGCCACCTTCTTGAAGGTGTTCTTCCTGGTTCATGTAACTGCTCCTTCCTTCTCTGGCCCTCGGGGTGGTAAAAGCTCTCCCAGCAGTCCTGCAAGGCTGTCTGCCTGCGTCTGTGCCATGTGTTTCTTGCCGAGAGCCAGGCTGATAGAGGTAACGAATAACTTGAAAAACCCAAAGTGACCTAACCGATGTCCCTAGCATTCGATTCTAGTTCTTAAAAGTCAGAAAACATCCCAACAGGGAATTCCAGGGCCACTTCCAATTTCAGTTTTTAAGGAAGTTACCGCCTTTGTGGGTGGTGGGAGGCACCGTTTGATGCCAAGGATGAGGAAATAAATGGCACACCGATTTGCCTATTTACATCTGAATAACCCTTAAGAGTACAAAATGTGGATTTATGCACATTTTAATTCACAATAATCCTGTGCCAACCTAAGTCTCTTACACTTCCTGATCTTCATTTTATAGGTGGGGATCAGGTCAGGATCAGAAACAGGAAGTAACTTACTCAAGGTTTCAGCAAGGGATGAGAGAATGGAACCAGATATACCGACTGTTAATTCTGTGGCTTTCTCCCTCCCCAGAACCTGCCCCTCTCGTGGATCAAGCACTGGAAGGCAGGATGGAACAAAGGAGAGGAAGATGGAGGACAAAGTGTGATTCACGGGTTTCTGCTGCCCTTCTTGTCCCCAGCTAAAATTTTTCTGAAATTCCTTTAACATCCAAGAAAAACCACATATGCTTGAAAAACCCAACCCAGCAGCTTGCAGTAGACTAGGGTTCCAGAATAAATACTGAAATTGGCAGGACACATAGTATCCTTCCTCTCGATAGGTCACGTGGGGACATTGCCTAACATCCGTCATGCGTGTGTGTCTGGGAATATACAATATTTATGTCTCATCAAATCCTCAGATGCCTCTTTCTTCTGCCAAAAAGAACTGCTGTGTCCGACCTTCTGATCTAATCTAAAAATGTCATTAAAACCTGGCCCTAAAGACCTGAAATTATTTTTAAGCAGAGGAGGCTTGCGTATCCCTCGCCGCCTCCTCAGAGAATGGCTCCGATGAACTCATGCCAAGTACTGAGTAAATGGGAGGGGTTATGCTTTAGTGGAAACCATAATGCTAGGCTGTGGCCGCATTTACACAATACTTTGGGGATGGGAGGGGGTCCCTTTGCCTGGATAGGCTGGAAACATTTTGTTCAGGGGAAAACACAGCCCAGTTTCGAGAGTCAAGACCATGTCATGAGACTCACTGGAGTCAACCCTGGCATCAGCCCCAACTGCTTCCAGGCAGCTGTGCCTTTGCCCTAATAAAACCACCTCGCACATGTCGACATGGGAAAAACAGCTCAACTTAGCACATCCCGGGAAACAGATCCATAAACCCAGCTTATTATCTGAAACTTGTTCCTGATAGCAACTGACAGTGGCTTTCACAACCAACAGAGTAATAATCAATGTAGTGCAATTAACTACTCATTTTATAACCAATTTACTAAATTATTATTGTTGACAACAGTTGGTGCCTATTGGTACAGGGAGATGCTCGTGGTCTAGTACTGAGTGGAGAGGAAAGATGTGGAAGAATTTTTGTGGGGGGAAAAAAAGTCCTCCTTAGAGGCTGAGCCCCGGTGGCGTCGTGGTTGTGCGCGGGACTGCGGCCCACTGGGACGGAGGTTCAATTCCAGCAGTGGGGCTGGGCCTCCTCCTCCCACCACCGAGAGCAGTGATGCCCCTCCCCCCCCCCAAAAAAAAAAAAAAGTCCTCCTTAGAGGTGGGTGATGAAGGAGGAGCTGGAGAAACAGGTAGGGCAATATTGGCCGCTGTAGACACTGCTCTTTCTCCCTCCCCTAGTGGTTTTACTGGCATACAAATCGCATATTATACATTTTCTTCATTCTTGTACTAATTAGTGTTAGTGCCCATTTCCCCCCAGCCTTCCCTGCCATACTCCCAAGGAACGATTAGTCTAGTTACTGTCTCTGTGATTTGCTTATTCTGGATTTCGTAAACAGAAAACCAATTAAAAAAAACACACAAACACAAGAGAACAACAAAGTAGGACAGTATGAAACCCTCAATAGCAAAGACTCGAGACTAGAACTAGAACAACCTTAAATGGATCGTAAGGGCGCTCAAGGGCTGAGCCCTGGTGACGTGGTGGTTGTGCATGGAACTGCGGTCTATTGGGTTGGAGGTTCAAAGCCAGCAGCAGCTCTCCAGGAACAAGGCTGGGCCTCCTACTCCCACCACCAGAGGGCAGTGATGCCGCCCCCCCGCCCCCCCCCCAAAAAAGGGAGATCAAACAAAAGGGTGCTAAAGTCCAACCTAACGGCATCTGCCATCATCCATTTTCCAATGCACCTGCAATGTTAGCCTGGTCCATGGTCAGGGGGACTCACCAGGGGCTTCAGCCGGGTGTGTTTGCCCTTCACTTTAACAAACCAACCAACCAACCAACCTGAAACAGCCTTAAAATAGGTCTAAAGGGTTCCCTGTGTTTTTGCAAATATGTGAAATTGGTTAATAATATATTTTCAAATGGAAATGATTTCTGGAAAGTACCTTCATACCTCAAATGGGTCACATACAAATATATTCTAATGTTACAGAGCTCCAAATACCTGACATAGCAGCAGGTACTGTGTTTTTAAATTGAGGAATTTCAGGGAGCCCGACAGCCTTCAGGAGATCGGTGATGAAGGGTTGGAGACTGGGCTGTGGAACCCACTGTGGGTCCTGTGGGAGCAAGAGGGTGACAGCCTGCTTCTACAAAGATCTCTGCCTAGAGGGCCAGGGTCACTATGAATCAGAATTCACTCAATAGCATTGGGTTTGATTTTGGGGGAGAATGGAGGTAGATGAGGGTAGTGTTAGACCACCTTGGAAATAAGAGGGATCCATTTTTAGAAGGGAGCTGGCACCTGGCCTCATAAGAGAGTGAGAAATGTTTATTAAAATCTGTACCTAGTGGAGAACTGAAATAAGGTAAAGAGTATTTTCTTCATTAGTTTAATTTTATCCACCTGGATGATGAGATGTTTAATTTTCCTTGCAGAGGCTTTTGGAGGTGGTGGTGAAAATCTTCATGGCAAACACATGTCCCAACATGTCTTACACGTACGGTTTGGTTGCATTGGCTGCCTGCTTTTCACTGTGTCACTACTGCTGCCACGTCAGCCCACACTTTCTCACCGTGATGAAGTTAAACTCGCTGCTCCCCCACACTTCCTCTTTGTATCTTAGAATTCATGTTGATGTGAGCTCATGTACACAATCCTGTAGATTTCACTGCTCAAAGGGAATAATAGTCTTTCCTAGTTCATTGCTATTTAAAGATGATTCCAGGGGTCCCTGATCATCTTTTTTTGAGGGGTGGTGGTGGTGGTGGCAGTCCATGCTAATCTTAAATGCTTCTGCTTATTATTATTTTCAGTTGGACTGATAAAAGATTAAGTCCATGTTCAAAAAAGTACCTGTCCAAATTAATCCAGGAATTCGTGGCTGAGAAGGGCATGTCAGCCGACCTTGGGAAGTCTTACGGGAGGAGGGTGATTTGAGAAAGTCGCTTCAGGACTTACCTTGCCAGCAGGATCCCCTGGTATTCTTCCAGTTGTCTCATGAAGCTGGGGTTGGGCTTGGTCACAGTTCGTCTTTCCTTCACATAGTCATAAGCTCGGTCCAGATTCCAGCCATATTCCTTCATTGCATACGCAATCACGGTGGAGGCTGAGCGACTCACCCCCATCTTGCAATGCACAAGGCATTTAGACCCGTGTTTCCTAGTTTAAGGACCAAGGAAAACAATGGAGACACACACAAAACCAACAGTGAGTCTATTTAAAAATCTGGGTTTTAAATTTTTCCAAGTTCCCTGTCTGGCCTTACCATTTTCTTGCTCCCCTGCCCCCTCAACTGTGGTGCATTTAGTACACTTCTATAATCAGACATGTGGGGAGGGTAAGCAGTTCTAGTGTACTCTTTTAACAATATTCAGCAAATCTTAACCATGTGCTCAGACCACGTGCAAGCTGCTGGTCTGCAAAGAAGCCACGTAACAGTTTTTTTTCCCTACAGGGGAGGATGGGGTGGGGGGGGGGAAGGGAATAGGCAACGACAGTTCAACTTGGTTAAGTGCCAAGACCCCACTTTGTGTATGGAGCAAGGTCTCAGGAGCTGGCATTCTCTTGGGTTACAGGCGTGGCCGTGATTCATCTAACTGAGTCAAATGTTCTGAATGGTATCCAGTTCAAGTTCTAGGAAGGGTGCTGTCCCCAGAGAAAAGCACAAAGCAAAGGAAATCAACCCTCCTTTCTTCTCAGATGTAGCCCTGGATATTAGTTTTCACAACATCACAACCAGTGCCCTATCCAAGGGCTGGCAATACAGCCGGTGGCGTTGGAGGGGCACACGTGACACACCACATGGCTTTCTCAGTGATGAAGGTGGAATGAAGGAAAACTGCCTGCTGTTGATTTTGTTTGTTTTTGGTTTTTAATGAGGCTGAAAAGGAACCCAAAGCTCCTCCCTAAAAATCAAAACCCCAAAGAAAACCCCTCTGTCTGAACATGCCCATGACCATGGATGTGAACATGATTCAGCTATACTAATTCTGCTAATAAGACAGGGTCTGGCACATAGTAGGCCTTCAGATGTTTGCTGAATGTATGTACAATCTCATGAATTTGCAGATTAATTTACGCTTCCAGATGAGTACGTAGGAACAGAGGCTTAAAATGTGAACAAGAGGGGCTGAGCCCCGATGGCGTAGTGGTTGTGTGCGGGACTGCGGCCCACTGGGACGGAGGTTCAATTCCAGCAGTGGGGCTGGGCCTCCTACTCCCACCATTAGAGAGCAGTGATGCCCCCCCCCCCCCCCAAAAAAAATGTGAACAAGAACAGTTGCTCTGATCACTAATGACCCAGCCTCTGGAGTCCTCCCCAGCGGCTATTCCAGTAAGTAAAAAGATGAGCAAGGCAGCCTATCAGGAAATCTAGCCGTCCGCTCTCTCACGACTCGAGGCAGACAAGCTTCCTTTCAGAAGTTTAGAACCTGCTGCTGGAACTACAGATGCAGCGAAGAGCTGAGAATCAAGGCAAGGAGGTATGAGGTTCCCGGCACACGCCAACGTGAGCAAGCCAGGTACACGAGGGGCGTGCGGAACACAATCTGGGAGGAAAGGCGAGATTTACCTCTTACCTGGCAATGAGCTATGAAATGTTGCTGCGGTTGGGGTGAGTGCATCTGTCTGTGTGCTCAAACCACCCCCACATGACTAGCAAATTAATACTGTGTTTCTGGCATCAGAGGGTTTTCATGTTGACGGCATCGAGGAAGCCAGCACAGTGACTCGGATGGAAGTTTGGACATGTGCTCTGTATTTCCCCTTCAAGTTCCAAGGGCTTTAGTGCATCAAACTTCTATGCCTACAGGCACAGAAGGTGCTCAAACTTGGACAACCCTAAGAAAAATATCATTATCAACCCCCCTACACCATGAAACCTCTCTAGTGCCTTTTGACCAGAGTCATTCAGTGGATGCCATCTAACTTATGTGATGAGGGACCTGAAGTTTAGTTGTTAGCGGAACCATTCCATCCTCTCGCAGGGTCAACAAGCCTGGTAGGTACCTTTGGCTTGAGAAGCCGAAGCCCATATGAGGTAGGATCTGAAACTAGAGTACTGACTAGGGTCAGCCATAGGAGGGACCTTTGGAGGGCCACACTCTCAGGGTTGGGGAGAATAATCAACTCCTTACACGCTGCACACTGGGCGCCTCATTTGTACCGAAACCATCCACCTTGCTGAAATTAGACACTCCTTTTGCTGGGACATTGATAATAGTCCCCTTTCCTCAGGGAACTAGTCTACTCTGAGTACTACATTTATTGGGCTGAAGTAAAGCATAATCTCAGGTTTATCTGAAGGAAGGCCTAATCTTAGGTTCAAGTTCTAGCTTTGTGTTCTGAACCTCGTTTGTACAAGATGACTCCATGAGTTTTGGAAGCGATTACATTAGAGAATGCATGTAAAATGTCTGGTCTGGTACACAATGAGCACATCGTGAAAGGCATGGCTGCAGGGAGTAATTTAATACTAGACTTCACAAATACAAAATATTCTTTCAGGTGCAGGTGATAGACTGGAAAAAAAAGGGCTCAGGAGAATATGAGTAAGACAGGGTAACTGAAAGAAAAAAAATTCCTGAACATAAAGATTAAAAATAAACTTTGTTATGAATTTAGTTTACAGGGCAGAAGTTGAAGATTCTTGAGCGAGGTACAGAATAATTCTTGAAGGAACGTTGTCTTTCATGAAAGGGAACATTCCAAGATGCTTATTTATGATTCCTTTCAGTGAAGGAGAGGAGCCCTGGTGGAACAGTGGGTTCAGCACAGGGCTGCAAACCACAACGCTGATGGCTCAAACCCACCTGGCACCCCCCAGGCCTGCTCCCGCCAGAGAGCGAGCAGGCTGTCTGTTCCTGTGCAGAGTTCGTCTCGGAGACCCCAGGGAGCAGTTCTACTCTCTGTACAGGGCCCACCTGAGTTGGAATCGATTCAATGGCAGTGTGTTTATTTATTGGCTTTTTAAAGAAAGCGTCACCAGTTGGGCAGGAGATTAAAAAATGCAGTGTTAATTAATGTTAAGTAAGAAATATTAAGTAGTTTCATACTAAAAAACCTAATTAAGACATCAACAGAAAATCCAGAGGAAAAAAACTCACCATTTAGCTTATCCTAAAGACAAGGTAAAAGAATGGAAAAGGATTTACAAAGCTTGCTCAGTTTCTCTCCAGGGCCCGGCATTACACGGTTCTAGAAGGAGTTTTACTACGTAACTTTCAAACCTCCTCAACAGGAACTTAAAATTTCATTCAAGGTTTCTTCTTTCATTTCCATTTCCCTTGCTGCAGCTCAAGGATTCTTCCTCTAATCTTCTACTAAGGGAAGTAGCAACACGTGGTGACATTCCTCTATTTAGGGGCTTCATTTGCTTAGAAGGAAATATATGGAGTCACTAGTCTTTTCTCGATAGGTTAATTCAAAATATCCCAGATGATTCTTTTCTATTTTCTTTGTCCTGAGTGCCATCAGTGAGTTCTTGATAGCCGTGTGTGGGACACAGAGAACAGTCAGAAGACTTGTTATGTGGGACTGCACTACTCACTTTGCTTTAGAGATGAACTTGTATGTGTCATTCCAGTAGGCCAGGAGATCTGTTGCCTCTTCGTCATATACCCGGATGTTGTGGTACTCAAAGACTCCTGGGAAAAAGTTATCTATCTCTCGAGTGACATTCAAGATGTACCGCACCCTGCAAGGAAAACAAGGGAGAATATGTATTCTTCTATTGAGGCTACATCCAATTCCCAGTACTCTTTGGCTTATTTAAAACTAGTTCATGCTCCAGGCTGAAATTAAATACTAAAATAGTGAAGATAGCTTAAAAAGACAAGAGGCTACACTAACTTAGAAGAATATACAGCCTCTCTAACAGGGTCCTGAGCATGTCTAGGCACCCGGCAGTTATGCTGAGAAAAGCTTTTTTGTTGTTGCCAAGTTGCACATCTAAAATTCTACTTATGCCTAGTTACAGAAAATCTCATCCTTGCTAAGCTGCTTGATAATAAGCCTTGCATTTCACTCCAAAGAATCAACCGGAAGTTCATACTTTAACAAATTCTTGCTGTCACTAAAATCACCAGGATATATTTGTTTCATTTTGGAAGTCATTTGTCTAAAATTAGACTAATGACATGGGTCTTAAAAAAAAAAAAAAAAAGGAAAAGGAATTCTTCCCACTTTTCTAAGTGTCAAGACCGTCAGGTTTTGCTTTATTCCTCTCTGTACCCCATACTGAAAGCCAATGAGGCCAGGGTGGGGCAGATGAGAGGAAAGGTGGACTTAAACCGCTCTTTATCAGGCTGCATTCCCGGGTGCTATGGCAGCAGGGCTCTGCCCCCCCCTCCCCCCGCCAGGTGCTTGCAGAACAGTTTCAGTATCCAAAATTCCTTCAGCTATCGCTCTCACCGCACAATCTCAATAAATGCTTGGGTTTAATTTACCACTGGGCTAACTTTTCTCAGCAATGTGTGGACTCAGAGATCACTTAATGACCCCAGCAACCCAACACAGATTCACTCTCTCTGAAGAAGCGACGCCTTTCGCATAACCACACAATGGAGTTTGCTATATACCCAACTTCCAAAGCCAAGGAAATGACCCCATAAAGAGGAACCATGCCTCTTCAAGGTCAAGTGACCACATTTTCTTGGGAGAGTACTGGAATCTGTTTTTTTTTTTCTTTTTACACTTTGCATCTTTTTTTAATTAAATCATTTTATTGGGGGATTGTACATCGTTTTTCACAATGGAATCTGTTTTAACATAGCCTCCTAGCCCACTGCTGGAAAGGCTTTAATTTAAAAAGCAAGCCTATGATGAGACACTACTTATAGTGGGACGGTTATTTGGAAAGAAGCTCTTGGAGGTAAGATGTTCTAAATTGATTGTGGTGGTGGTTGGTAACTGTGAATAAATGGGTACTAAGAGCAACCAAAGTGTACACTTTAAATGGGTGAGCCATCTCTCAATAAAGCCACCCTCCAAAGGCACATCCCTATTACTTAAAAGAAAAACATCTCTTGACCTGCAACCCCGTCCTTGAGAAAAAAGACATTTCCCTGTTGGGAGAAAGGTAAAGGTTTCCCATTCTTTTCCATGTAGAGCTGTGAGCAGCCACTGCCAACTGGAATCAGCGCTCCTCAAAAGGGAGTCACTGAACGACTCTCCATTGAGTAGCACTGTTAACTGGGGTTTGGGTCTTAAAGCAGTGGACCGAGTGCCAATGGCTCTGCTGTCAAATTACACCCAGAAAGTCTTTAAAACACCGATAGGATATATTCTTAACATTTTAATCTGGCCATTGTTGAAAACACACAACAAAACAGCCCAGTTTCCACATAAATTCATGGCTCTTATGTAACCTTTCAAGTAGCGATTGTAGATTTGAATCCATAAAGATGATTCTTAAAAAAATCCAATGCTTAGCTGAGCCCCAGTGGCCTAGTGGTTGTGTGTGGGACTGTGGCCCACAGGGTTGATGGTTCAAATCCAGCTGTAGCTCTCCAGGAGCAAGGCTGGGCTTCCAACTCCCACCAGGGCAGTGATGTGGGGAAAAAGAACTCAATGCTCAAGGCAGACCTTCTGTAGGAGCTACAACTCAACTAGTGGTTTGGTTTTAAGAAGACTTCAGGTGGCAGTTTATTTAGGGTTAAGATTTAGAGATGATCTCAGGGTAACACTTTCAGGAGTTCGTCCACCCTCTATGGCTCCAGAACGTCCAGAGTCCATGAAAATCTGGAACTCTGTTTTGCAGTTTCTCCTTTTAACCAGGATTTTTCTGGGGACTCTTTGACCAACATGTCTAGCAGTAGGAGCCAGGTACCACTCAATTCTGCCCTCCCGGCAAACCAAACAGTTGTTTATTGAGGCAATTAGCCATATGCTTCATAGTCTTCTCTTACTCCTGCCTCTCTTTCCTCCTCTGTTGTTCCAGGAGGAATGAGATTAATCATCAGTCTTTGATGGCCACTTGCAAGTTTTTAAGACTGTAGACACTGAGCATCTACCGATAGGAGGTAGAACAGAAGCTCCAAAGCAGCGGTTTCCAGCCTTCCTAATGCCCGACCCTTTACTACAGTTCCTCATGTGGTGGTGACCCCCCCAACCATAAAACTATTTTCGTTGCTACTTCATAACTATAATTTTGTTACTGTTAGGAATTGGGTGACCCCTGTGAAAGGGTCGTGACCCACAGGCTGAGAACCACTGCCATGAAACCATGACCCTAAAACAAGAAACTAAATTCCAGGAAGATTTCTTTCTTTCTTTTTTTTTTTTTTTGGCATCACTGTCCTCTGGTGGGAGTGGGAGGCCCAGCCTTGCTCCTGGAGAGCTGCTGCTTGATTTGAACTGCCAAGGCAGTGGGCTGCAGTCCTGCACACAACCACTACGCCACTGGGGCTCAGCCCTCCAGGAAGGTTTCTGATTGTACACAGACAGTCTCTGGAGCTGGTCTTCTATTGTTGGTGATCTATTCATCACACAGCTTTTCATAATTCAACTTTTTTCAGGTGTATACTATTTAGCAGCAAGTACAACAATCGGCATTAATCAATATAGTATTATTTCTATCACCATTGAACCTCCTTCCCCTCTCTAGCTCAGTGGTTCTCAACTTGTGGGTCGTGACCTCTATGGTGGTCGAACAACCCTTTCACAGGGGTCACCCGATTCATAACAGCAAAATGGCAGCTATGAAGTAGTATTGAATATAATTTCATGGGTGGGAGGGTCACCACAGCATGAGGGACTATATGAAAGCGTCGGGGCATTTGGAAGGTTGGCGCCACAGAGAGAGCTCCTGGTAGACACTACTAAACTTAGGTCTCTGTAGATCTGCCTTCTCATGTGAGTGAGATCATACAGTATTTGTCCTTGTGGGACTGACTTGTTTCCCTTGGCATTAATGTTTTCCAGATCCCTCCATACTGGATCACAAATCGAGCCGTCCTTACTGGGTTGAGCAGTGTTCCTTTCTATGAATGTACTACATTTTTTTGGGGGGGGTGGGGGGCATCACTGCCTCTGGTAGTCGTGGGCGCTACCCAGTGCTACTCCTGAGAGCCGCCGCTGGATTTGAACCGCCAAGCCTGTGGGTCGCAGTCCCGCACTCAACTACTTATGCCACCGGGGCTCAGCCCTTACCCTCTTTTTTTTTGGGGGGGGGCATCACTGCCCTCAGGTGGTGGGAATAGGAGGCCCAGCCTTTGCTCCTGTGGAGCTGCTGCTGGAATTGAACCTCCATCCCAGTGGGCCGCAGTCCTGCGCACAACCACTACACCGCCACCGGGGCTCAGCCCTTACATTTTGTTTATAGTCCATCCTAAACATAAAAATAAGGATCAGTAACTACATATTTGATTTTAAGTGGCACCAAAGGCTTGCCAATTTGTTGATTTTAAAAATCTTTTCAGTAAAAATGTTGCTCTTAAGGTGGGGAGATGAGGGGCTGAAGGGGGTACCAACCCCAACGATCGACACATTTCTGAGGAAGGAAAACAACGGTTGATTTAAGAGGTGAAGATAAAAGTAATTTATTAAAAAAATAAAATCATTTATAACTTATCAAGGAGTCACACGGGTGGGGAAAAAGAGAAGCTGATACCAAGGGCTCAAATAGAAAGTAAATGTTTAGAAAATATCGATAGCAACATATGTACAAATAAGCTTGATACAATTGATGTGTGAATTGCTATAAGAGCTGTAAGAACCCCCAATAAAATCATCTTAAAAAAAACCACACAAATAAGAACAAAACAAAACAAACAACACGTTGTTCTTTCTTGGGGTAGGGAGATTAAACTGGGCGAAGAGCCATTTTAATTTTTTTTTT
>PVJH01032032.1:0-23019 GCA_004026705.1 Nesogale talazaci
TCCTCATTCAGTCTATTCAAACTAAGAAGCAAAGGTGTGGCCACTAAGCTGTCCCAACAACCGTCGAGCACACGTGCTAACGTGTTTCTTGGCTGCGATCTTGACCAAGGCCCATCACCAGGCCCTGCTTCTGCCTGGTGGTGTAGTGGTTCTGCCCTGGGGTCCGATCTGCTGGGTCAGCAGTTCCAAACCACCAGCGGCTCTGCAGGAGAAAGACTGGGCTGTCTATGGGCTTTCCTCCCGCAGTCTCTGGGCCCGTTCAAGCCCCAGGCTGAGGATCTCGTTTATCCCCGAGGCCAGGAGTTCTCTGCTTGAGGAGGCAGAGGAAAACTGCCTGTGACTTCCCAGAGGAAAAAGCTTCCTTTAAAAGGTGTCTGCACCGGGCAGGGAGAGAACCCTCAAGCTGTTGCACTTTATCACCACGCCCAGGCCGCCCCCACGCAGAGGATGCTGGGTTTCCCAGACTGTAACTCTTTGCAAGAGCCCTGCTCTTTCTGCTGGTGGTTTCCAACTGCTGACCTTGGAGTTAGCTGCCCAAGGCATAGCCACTACGTCACCCAGGCCCCCTGCAATTTGTGACCCGGTCTTCTTCATGGGCACATGGAAAAAGATGGAATGAGAGTCCACAGGAAATGCAGGAGAACCTTTCTATGGTCTGCGTCTCCCGAGTTTTGGCAGGGGCAGTCTTAGCACAATCCTATGGTGCATTTCGGTGCAAACTATTTGCGCTTTCCTTCTCTGACAGTTTCCACCTGACACAGGTTCCGGCTTTCACAGGTTTGCCCATAAATCCGTTCTGTAGGTTCTCATTGAGCCTCGGGGCTGGGAATTGTCCCCTCACCCCTCAGAGACAAAGGTGTGTACGGAGGCTTCGCTCCAATGTTGGGGAGAACGGAAGGTTCAGGCCCAGTGTTCCAAAAGCATCTGAAGGTGGGCTTGCAGAGCCGAGGCTGAAAGCAGGCTCCAGAGTCTACCTGCTACCTCAGCCCACGGTGCCAGTCGACAGAGTGTGGCGCTGGTCTCCGAGGCTCAGGCACTTAGAGTCGGGGTGCTCCTGCTCTGTATGCTCTGTCCTACCTCCTTGGGTCGGCCCCGCCTGTCCTCCCTCCACCCCCTCCACGCCTTTGAAACCCAGTCCACAATCTAAAACATGACAGCAGCAGTGGAGGGGGTGAGGGGGAGAAGAGGCAGCAACTGCATACACAGGTGTTTGGCCCCCACCAGGCCCGGGGGAGCCACCCAGTGGACATAACTAAATGCCCGGCGTGCCTGCCCCCGGCTTAGGCACGAGGAGTGCTCTCCCCGAGGGAGAGTTCAACAGACCCAAGCCCCCTGGCTCTTCGCGCCTGATGACTTCCCTTTCCAGTGCCAATCTGTTTAGCAACCCACTGCCACAGGTGTAGCCTCACGCCTCTGAAACCGCCAATGGCAACAACGGCCTTCGGTCAGGGCATGTGCAGAGCAGAACTGCACTCCGTGGGGTTTTCAGAAACCAGTCACCAGGTCTTTCTTCTGCTGTGTGGGGTCAAACCACCAACATTTGGGTTCCTGGTTGAGCACCTAACTGATGGTGCCAGCCAGGGACGTCTCCCCCCAAGTCAGGGCCGGGGAAACTCCGTATCTGACAGAGGTGGGAGGAGAGCTCTGAGAAGGGAAACCAGTCAAGGAACAAAGAATGTAAAGCTGGAGCCAGACTTGGACGGGGGCCACGTCCATCAGGGGCCCCCGGGAAATAGAAGGGAGAGGTTAGGCAAACGTGCCTCTGAGTCTCCCTGGATCCAAGGGCCCGCCCAGGGCTGGGGTGCGATGCAGGCCGCTGGCCTCCAACCCACTTCCTCACCACGTCTCCCCTCTTTTACCTGTTTGTGAACCTTTGTAAGCTGTTCCAGGTTGTTCTCAAGAAAGGAAATCTTCTGCTTTTGGGAGTGAATCCCCCCACTGTCCTCGGGCTCCATTTCTGCACTCTGGTGTTGGGGGGTGGCAGGGAGGGGAGAGGGTGACTGTCCGAGGCTGCGCCCAGAGGCCCCGCCCGACCAGGCTGAGCCCACCACAGGCTGGCACTCACTTTCTTGACTCGAGTTGTGACGTCTTGAACGAACAGCTTGCGAAGGTTGTGGAGGGTCTGGAGTTCACGGGCCTGGAGGGAACGGTGAAAAATCGGGGGCGTCAAAGGCTGGGTCAACTCTCCGCCCCACATGACCAGCAGCTTCGGGTGAGGCGGCCGGCCCGCCACTCACCCCCTAGGAAAGATGAGTCTGAAGTATGACGCAGACTCGGGGCAGAAGGGCAGGGGGAAGGGGGGCCGGGGGAAATGAGGGACATAGGTACCACCCCACTCTGTAACTTGGCCGAGAAGGACAACCACTCACAACTGTCTCCTCCAGGCCTTTGAGGTCCTGCTTGGACTGCTCATGTTGCTCGTACAGAAATCTGCAGGGGGTGGGGAGAGAGAGAGAAACAGGAGAGCACCTCAGGTCTTCCTTCATCTCTTCTTCCTCCTATGCTTTGATTTCTGTTTTATGATACAAGTGACTCATGTTCGTGGTGCAAACGGTAGGGGGTGGGGGGGAAAGAATGAATTAAAATGAGTTTTTACAAAAAGTCCATGATGAAACTACCTACAGATGAAACCACAATAGTTCCATGTCTGTATTTCCAAAGGATTCTCCCCCCCCCCAAGTATATACGTGTGTATCTGTGTACACACGTTTACTGGTGGCCCCCAAGTTACGAATGACATTTTTTCCATTCTTTCGGTGGAATTTCTAGGTACATCAGAGCAGGTGTCTGCGGTTCTAATGTAGCCTCACGTGAGGGCAAGAAGAGGAGTCCTCGTAGCATCGGGGGCTGTGCTGGGTGGCTAACTGCGAGGCCAGCAGTTCTAATCCCATAAAGAGCTACAGTCTCTGGGGCGGACAGAAGCGGTTCTGCTCTAGCTTGCCAAGCTTTCGTGAGTGTCAGACTCGATGGCAGTGCGTGTGGGTGTTCTTAGAGCGAGACAGTGGGGGAAGTCGGGCTGAACGGTCGAGCTGCGAGGTCCACCAGGTGCTGGGGGGAAGGAGGGTGGAGGAGGTGAAGCTGTCTGCTCCACGCCTGGCAAGATCTGCAGCCTCAGACACTCCAGGGGTCCTGTAGGGTCACTGAGTCAGATTCAACTCCAGAGCAACCAGCTTGAGGCTTTCGTTTTCAGTGCAAGAAAAGGCTCCGAGTCAGATACACAGAATCAGGACAGATAAGGCCCCCGGGAACAGTCATGAGAGTAGCAGTCCCACGAGGGCAGGAGGAAGGGGGGGGCAGAAGGACCAGGAAGGGGAAACTGCTCATCACAATGATCGACATATAACACCCCCACCCCAGGGATGAACAACAGAAACACGAGTGAAGGGACACAGTAGATGGTATAAGAGAAGGGAATCATAATTCATAATTTGTCAAGGGGTTACGAGAGTGGGAGGGTGGGGGAGGGAGGGAAAAAAAGAGTTGATACCAAGGAGTCAAGCAGAAAGAAATGCTTTGAAACTC
This sequence comes from Nesogale talazaci, assembly GCA_004026705.1. Lineage (NCBI taxonomy): Eukaryota > Metazoa > Chordata > Mammalia > Afrosoricida > Tenrecidae > Nesogale > Nesogale talazaci. Next base: position 3,523 of record PVJH01032032.1, read on the forward strand.
ATGACAGCAACATATGTAGAAATGTGCTTGAAACAACTGACGGATGGATTTGTTTAAGACCTCCCCCCAATAAAACAATTTATTTAAAGAAATGGTAAAATGATACTGATCCACTAGAAAAAAAGAGGAAAGGCTCCAATTTTTCCAGTGATTTAAAAACTGCACATGAAGCCAGCGAAGGAAAATGCAACGAGGACTTTGTTTCCAAGTGAGAGCAAGTTTACATAACACTACAGGGCCAGCAAGATAGTCAGCTGTCAGCAGCCCAAGACTTCCTGCTTATGGTGAAGCCAGAACCGGCCAGCAGCTGCGGCGTCGTTCCTGCGTCAGGGCGCCCTCATGTGTTGCAGAGCAGAACTGCACCCCACAGGATTTTCAAGGCTGTGACCTCTTGGAAGCAGAGTGCCAGGCCTTTCTTCCTAGTTACCTCTGAGTGGGTGAGAACTACTAACTTTTCAGTTAGTGGTTGGATGATTAGCCACGCGTGGCTTCATTTCACAGACTGCCTCTCTTCCTCCCTCTACAGGAGTACGGAGATATATAAACGTACATGCCATTTTTTTTTTTAGGAGTTCACAACATTCTTGTTTGCTTTGTAACCCACTTTTACCAGATCGTCACAAACATCTTTGTATGTCAGCTGATCCTCAATATGGGTCACTTTTTAGTAATCTCCTTCTTCCCCCTTCTTGACCTTCCCTCAAGCTATCCCCTGAGGCATCTGCTCTACAGAAGCCACATCCTCCAGGTGCCCCCTGCCCCCTGCCAGGTCACTGCGTGGGCAGCCCGGAAGGGAGACGTCCTCAGGTGTGTCACTCACGTCAGCTGCTGTAGCTTGGCGCTTTTCTCATGTTCCTCGCTCTTCAGCTTCTCATAGTCAGCCTGAAGTTTCTCTAGCTCGAGCTGGAGCTTCTGATTCAGGCTACGGAGGGAAAGGAGGCAGTGGGGGAGTGCGAGAGGTCACTGAGGGAGACAGGGACGGTCAACGATTCCTCTGCTCCCCTCCCCCCTTCCTTAACTTTAACTCTTTCTGTGACTTGGGTGAAGGTGCACCAAGCCGATCATCAGCTTCACCTTCAACAGTTCGCACACAATGTGTTTCCTCTCATCCACTTGAAATCCACTCTCCCCGTTTCTGGTTCCCATCCCTCCTTCTTTCCCAACTCTCTGAACTGGAGCCTTGAGGCAATGCCGCCCTTTGGATCTCAACTGGTAACTGATTCTAAGGGGTGCAACACACCCCACTGTTGCTCCTGTTCCCCTCGCAGACCTGTCTGCTGTGTGGCTGAGAGCTGAGCTGAGGGGGGGGGAGCACCCCTTCTGATCAAGGGCGATCAGGTGAGATCGATGCATAGACCGTCCGCTCGCAGAGGCAGACCCCCAGGGCCCCCTTTCCCAGGAGAGAGGAAGGAAGCGGAGATACAAAGCTACGAGGCAGAGGGCAGTCCTGATTCCTCCTACTTCCTAAAGCTGGCCTGCAAAGCTGCGGCCTTGCCCAGGGAAGGACTCATGGAAGCTAGCGGGAGCGGAGCCCGGCGGGGGGAATGCTCACTCTCTGAGCTCGTCGATGGTCTTCTGCTTCTCGTTGATCTCGTCCCGCAGCCGGGCCAGCTGCCGATGATGGGCCTCGCGGTGGCTCTCCATCTGCAGCTCCAGGGCCTTCTGCAAACCAGCGCAGCCTCAGCTCACAGCTCTGGACACAGCCACATGAGGAGCCAACCCAGCCAGGCCTTTCTCTCCCGGCCCCAAGTGCCCCTAGCCCACTGTCCCTCCCTCCCACTCACCTTCACTTCATCTGCATCCTGTGTGTCTGGTTCCTTGTCCTTCAGGACCACTTCGTGCACGGTTTCTGGGGAGGAGCGGGAAAGAAAAAGCCAGCTTACACCAACCACCTCCGCCCTCTCCAGGAAGGATTTTTTTGAGGCTGTGACCAGAGTCCCTGGCAGGACCAGTCATCCAAAATAGCCCGCCGGAAGGTTTTTTCTGGGTCAAGACCGTCCAGTTCTTCAAATAGGCGGGACTGAGCCCAATAGAGGGTCACGGTTCACGCAAAATAAGCAGCATGCAGCTCGGCCCCGCCCGTGGCATGCATGCAGGCTCCCATGTTGTCGGGTTGGTGCTAGCAGTTGAGGGGTACTGAGGTTTGTCCGGGGTGGCTGCCCTCCCCGGGGGATCTCCGACCCCGGCGCCACGGCGGGGAAGGCTAAGAAGGCCTCACCCTGGGCCTGGAGCTTGGCCAGCTCATCGCTCAGGGAGTCATAGGACTCTTCCAGGTGCCGTTTCTTGAGCTCCACGCTCTGCATGTACTCTGTGAGGGAGCGGATCTTGGCCTCGTGCTGGGGGAGAGGGAAAAGGAGGATGGAGCCAAGGGCAGTACGGTCCCTGCTCACTGCCCTCCAGCCAATCCTGACGCCCAGCCGCCCACCGGGTGGAAGGCCTCCCGTGAGTTTCCAAGACTACAAGGATTACAGGAGCAGAAAACCCCATCTTTACTCCTCAGAGCTGCGAGGGGTTTCAAACTGCCGATCTTGGGGATCGCAGCCCAGTGCGTAACCACGAGGGGTTACACAGCCCAGGGTCAACTCTAGTCCTCCTTGCCCCCCCCCTGCTCCCGGTAGCCAGCCCTTCCATGGCAATGCAGACTCCAGGTCCCTTTCCCTGGAGGCCCCCCTCCCTGGAGACCTTCCACGGGCAGCATCGCCCTGAGATTTCCTGCCCCGTGTCTGCCACCTTGGACTCCCCAGGCCTTGACTTCACTCCACCCCGGTCTCCGGCAGACAGATGTTATCTACGGGGGTGTCCCCAGCCTGCCCACCTTGGTGGCTCACCTGGGAGATGAGGAGCTGGCAGGAGGAGAGCTCCCGCCCAGTCACCTCCATCTTGCGATGGCATTCCACCTGCAGGTTCTCCAGCTGCCGGCACCGCTTGACCACGGACTTGACTTCCGACTTGATTTTGCTGATGTACAGGCGGGCCACGGTGAACTCTTCCTCGATGGCCCCACTGATCTCCACCGGCTGTGGGGGCAGAGGAGGGGAGAGGCGCTGTCTCCAGCGCACCTCTGCTCCCTCCCTCCCCACTCTGCAAAGGGGGACTCCCATGACCTGGGTGGCTCCCTTTCGCCTGACATGGCCCAGCCATCTGCATGTCAGGGCCCAATTCCAGCAGTCCCCGGTTCACCTTCCAGAGCGCTAAGATTTTCTTTAGGCGTCAAACTGAGCCTCTTGACCTCCGGGCAGGTGAGCTTCGCGCTTTCGCATACTGGCACGTGTCATTTCTAGCCAGCTCATCTCTAAAGCTGTCTTGGGAGAAGCACGGCCAGTGTGCGCCTTAGAGGTAAGGAAGGCCAGCCTTCCTCTGTGTACTTTGTCAGGAGAGGGGGGTGGAGAGGAAGCGGTGCTCCCTGAGATGGGTGGAGGTGCAGCTGCAGGCATAGGAGCCATCGAGGACGGGACAGGACGATGGGGGAGGGCTGTGCTCCGCTGTCATTCATGGGTGGCTACGGGTCAGAACCGTTGTTGGCACACAAGAACAATGTCCCCACATCCCGTGCAGTGCCCTTTGGAGCGTGTTTGTTGGGTGGTGTCCATCTGAGCCTCCCTCTCCTCACTTTCCTGTGTCTAGGTGGAGGGCACGATTCCCGGCCCGCTGGCACTCCTGTCTCAGTGGAACGGAGGATCCAGTTTCTTTCCCTGCAGCTCCCCCTAGGCCGAGGAGGACCGAGAAGCCTCCCGCCCCCTCCCTGCACTCACCAGCTTGATCTCTCCATTGCCCACGATGACGCTGAACTCACTCAGGTCCTTCATCAGCCCATTCAGCACCTCCGCAATCCGCTTTCGCTGGTGCCCGCTGACCTCCTGCAGCCGCTGCAACTCCGACTCCAGAGACAGCATGGTAGCCTGGGAAGGGCACCTCCGGTCATTCTCATTGCCGATGACCAGCTCACCTCCCCTGGCTGGGGCTTCTTCCCCCAGGCAGGACCCAAGGAGCTGAAAGCACGAAGGGGTCTGAGAGCCAAAGTGAAGTGACAGGGGAGGGGAGGGCTGACACACTGCCCCCCAAAGCCACTCCGCCCGTGAGCAGTCGTCCCTCAGTCCTGGAGGAGGCTCTGGGGTCAAGGCGCCCGTGGACCGTTCCGGGGGCCACTCACCACCTTCTGAGACAGCTCGTCCACCAGCAGCTGGTTCTGCTGGCTCTTCTCCTCCACCTCCTGGGACTTCTGGTCGTAGTTGACGGCCAGCTCCTCCAGGGCCTGCAGCACTTCCTTCACCTCGTCCTTGGCGGCGTCGTTCTCCGACTGCAGGTGGCTCAGCTCTCGTTGGACCTTCTCGTTGTCTCCTCGAGTGGACACCAGGAGCTTCCAGGGAGAGGGAGGCGGGTGAGGACGCGCGCATCCGGGGACGGCTGCCGGGGAAGTCGACTGCCCCAGGTGCGGCTCGAGTGAGAGGCAAGCGCCAAAGTCAAGAGGAAATGCGCTCCGGGCTCCCTCCAGGACATCAGCCGAGAGTGAAGAGGCTCTAGACCCTAGAACAGCTATTCTCAATCTGTGGGTTGTGACCCCCCTGGGGGGCCAAAAGACCCCAAAAGACAGGAGTCACCCGATTCAAAACTAACAAAATGACAGTGATGAAGTAATAGGAAAATAATTTTATGAGGGCTGAGCGCCGGTGGCGTCGTGGTTGTGCGCGGGACGGCGGCCCACTGGGATGGAGGTTCCATTCCAGCAGCGGCTCTACAGGAGCAAAGGCTGGGCCTCCTACTCCCACCACCAGAGGGCAGTGATGCCCCCAAACAAAAACAAAACAAACAAAAAAGAAAAGCATGTTATGGTTGGGGGTCAACACAGCACGAGGACCTGCATTAAAGGGTCGCAGCGTGGGGCTGAGCCCCGGTAGCGTAGTGGTTGTGTGCAGGACTGCGGCCCACTGGGACAGAGGTTCAATTGCAGCAGTGGGGCTGGGCCTCCTACTCCCACCACCGGAAAGCAGTGATGCCCCCCCCCCAAAAAAAAAAAGGTCGCAGCGTGAGGACGGTTGAGAACCACTGTCCTAGAAGACGTGCTTTCAGGGGAACCCCTGCTAGGTTCCCAGACTCCTGTTGTCCTGGGAGACGAGCAGCCCCCGAGGAGAAGGCTGCTCTTCTGCCTTGCAGGGATGAACAAGCCCTGTGTTCCCGTGACCTGCGCCCCTCCCCATTACCTCTTCCTGGTCCAGCATCTGCTGCTTCAGCTTCTCGATGAGCTGGCTCTGCTGGTTGATCTCCTCGTCCTGTCGGAGGCAAGAGGGGAGACGGGGTGAAGGGGAGCTACTCCTGCCAGCTGAGGCACGGGGTGGGGGCAGAGAGGATCCTGGGAAAACAGTTAGAAACCCTGTACCCTAAGGAGAAAGAGGCCCTTTCCTCAGCTTCTCTCCGCTGCCTCCTGCTCTCCCTTTCCCCCAGCATGTGAACGCTGTTGAACCGATGTGCGTTCTGCTACACAGGCTGAGAGCATCTGTGAAACGTCTACTGATTGGTCCGTTGTGCCCCAAACCCAACCTGTAGCCGTGAAGGCATTTCTGACTCACAGCGACCCAACAGGCCAGGGCAGAAGTTCCCCTGTGGGTTCCTGCGGCTTTAACTCTTAAAAGAGTAGAGAGCCTCGCCTTCCTCCCTGGGAGCAGCTGGCGGTTTCGAACTGCTGACCTCAGGTTGGCAGCCCGCTGCGTCGTAACCCACGAGCACCAACGCTCAGCCCATTAGACAATGGTACTGCCACCATCGATAGCAACGTCCACATCCCTTCACCGAAGACCCTGCCTACGTTGTTCTAATGAAGCCATTCTGGAGACAGTCTTAAGTACCGAAGGCAGCGATGTTCGTGCCAGTATTACTTGTCACAGGAAAACACAAACCACCAATCAGAAAAACCCTGTAATAAGTGAACTGCCACGATGCTTTTGATAGGGGACTAAGAGACAGTCATTTCACAACACTCTGGTGAAGAACTGCTGGTGAAAATTCAGATCGGACACAGGGAAAGGCATTGGCGCTAGTATCTGTGGAAGGCTGTGGAGGGCCGTGGGAGCCCCCAACCCATTTGCAGGGGTCCTGTGAGAGGAGGCCTCTGCAGCCACATGTGGTCACTTTATTTGTTTTCTATGCCTTCACTAGTGAGCAGCCATCGCCTCTTTAAAATTTGGAGGGGTGAACGCATGGCTGGCCCCGGCCTGGCCTCCAGGGCCGCCCTCACCTTGTCGTCCAGCTGCTTGTAGAGGCGGCGGATCTCCTCCTCGTACTTCTGCCTCTCCTCGGGGGCGATGCGCACCACAATGGAAGAGTTGTCGACGATGGAGGTGTTGTCGTTCACCGGGGTCTCCTCGCACAGCGGCACGCCCAGGCCCGCGTCCTCGGAGGCCAGGCGCTCCGTCTCAGGCACGTTCTCTCCTGGGGAAGGGGCCGGGCACGGGGAGCGGGCATCAAGACCCTGGGAGGGAGGCTCTCTCCACGCCTGCCCACGCTTCCCCGCCTCTCTGGAGACCCAACCCCAGAGATCACCCTGGACAGGGGGGTCCCCTCTCACCATTGCGCCAGCGGCTCAGCTCGGCCTCCAGCTTCGCGATCGCCTCCTTCTGAGCCTTGGTCTTCTCCTTCTCCTTCTCGTACTTCTTCTTCCACTGCTCGGCAGTCAGCTCCAGGTTCACCGACGCCGTGTTCTTTATGGTCTTCGCGCTGGGTGCCGAGGAGAGGGGGCAGGGCGTGAGAACTGGCGAGGGCCAAGCGCGCCCGGAAGCGCACGGCCGGGTCCGGGGCGTGAGGGGGAGGGGGCCCTGCCACTGACCGCTGCCCGAACATCAGTGTGGACTTGGTCTCGGCGTCATTGTAGCTGGACGGAGAGCAGCAGATGAACATGGTGGTCCGGCAGTTCCCTCCCAGGGAGTCCTGGAGAATCCGCGTCATCTTGCTGTCGCGATACGGGACGTAGCTTTTCTGGGGGGGCGGAGGGAGAAGACCTGAGACCCTGAGACTGACTGGAGGCTGCAGGGAGGATGTAGGGGCTGCGAGGCTGGCCTGGGGTCGCGGGCCAAGTCTGAGGAGCACTCACAGTGCCCTCTGCCAGGGCGGAGATCACGTTCCCCAGGGCGGACAGCGACTTGTTGATGTTCTTCGCCTCGTCCAGCACGGCTCCTTCCGCCCCCGTCTTGCTGACCTACCCGGGCACCAGGGACGAGTGTATCAAGAGAGGCCTCGCAGCCCACCTCCGCCACTTCTGAGGCCCAGTCCCAGGAGAGGCAACTTGGCCTGTCCTCGGTCTCCCGAAAAAAATCCTCTTAGGGGCTGAGCCCTGGTGGCGTAGTGGTTGTGGGCAGAACTGCGGCCCACTGGGACGGAGGTTCAATTCCAGCAGTGGGGCTGGACCTCCTACTCCCACCGCCAGAGAGCAGTGATGCCGGAAAAAAAAAAAAAAGAAATCCTCTTAGAAAAAGGCCTCTTTCTCCCCAGCCCAGATGCCAAGGTCGCATATGGATGAAAGGCCCAAAACTGACACCCCCCCACCCCCCCCCACCCCCCCGCACCTCCAGGCCCAGCAAGTACATTCCCGGTTGTTGGAAGGTGAGAGGGGGCAATGGAGGATGACCGCAAACAGGCCCGGGCTCCTTGAGAGAAGCGCAGACCGCGTTCTAGTCTCAGACAGAGGTGGTTCGTGCACACTCTTACGCACACACTAACAACCACAGGCCCATCAACAGAGAATGGTGAGTCTTAGGATATGTGAATTATTAGACCTCAATAAAAAACATGTTTAGGGCTGAGCCCCGGTGGCGTAGTGGTTGTGGGCAGGGGTGCGGCCCACAGGAGAAAGGCTGGGCTTTCTACTCCCACCACCAGAGGGCAGTGATGTCCAAAAAACAAAAACAAAAGATGCTTAGTTAACAAGCCATCCAAAAAGGTTCCTGTCTAAAAAACCGAGGGATGGATAAACAAAATGTGATAGATAAGGGGCTGCCAATGGAATTTCCCGTTGTCTTTCTTTCTCTCTCTTTTTTTTTTTTTGGTGGCATCACAGCCCTGGTAGGAGTAGGAGTAGGAAGCCCAGCCTTGCTCCTGGAGAGCTGCTGCTGGATTTGAACCTTCAACCCTGTGGGCTGCAGTCCGGCACACAACCACTACGCCATCAGCCTCCCCACAACGTTTTCAAAGTCCCCTTGTATACGAGTACTAGGACTGGTCGGTCATTAAGAAGAGCGGCCCCCGACGGGGCCACGGCCTAGATAAAGCAGGAGCGTTTTGTATGTCAGGGGCAAAAAGAAAAACAATAAATGTGATCTTACTAGTGTAAAACAGGTAGATACCAAGAACCCAAGGACTTTTCGGAGCTCCTGCAGCGGGGGAGGAGGGGGAGCGTGCTTGCTTAGAGGGCACTGAACTTAGGTTGATGGCAGTGGAAGATTGGAAAAGTATTGCGATTGGTGGTCCTGAGCACGTGACTGAAGAGTGCATGCGGAAATGGTTGAGGCAGTATTGTTCGTTATGTCTATTTTCACCACCATAAAAATGGAAAAAAACATTCCTCTCCCCCCCACCCCCGCCCCGCCCAAGGCCACCCTCAGGCTTCTGTTGCTGTCCCCCCATGTCCACCCCACCGAGCCCCTACCTTCTCGCTCCCGGCCAAGTCCACCAGGTACAGCTTTCCACTGAGCTTCTGCTCAGTCTCCATGTTCTCCTGCTTGATGTTGATGAGGAAGATGCTGTGGCTGCGGGAGCTGTGTTCGTTCATGTCTGCAGGAGCCAGAGAGGGACTGCTTTTGCACCCACCCCAGCAGCGTCCATCCAAGCTTCCCCTGCCCCCCACCCCACTATCTGGAGAGAGGTGCCCCCTGCCCATACCACCCAAGCTCCAGAGCACACAGATGGGGTCCCTCCTCCCCCAAGCACAGGGGAGAGACAGAGCCCGAGCCTCAAGAGCGCCCCCTGCCCTCCCTCACTGGTAACAGCCACATGGCGGTTGGATTTTCCCTCGTCAATCACGTCCAAAATCTCCTCCGGGCTGGACACGAAGCGCTCGGTGCAACCCTGCAGGGACAAAGGGCCAGGGCCAGGCAAACAGTGACCAGAAGCTCGTGACCGAACAGCTTTTCAGGGCAGCATCTCTGCTGAGCCCCCAGTCTCTTCCCAGCCCCGTGGCTCCATGTGCAGGAGGTGCATCCTCCAGCTTCCGGCCCTCATCTCCTCCCCCACCGCCCCCCACCCCCCACTCACCTTGACGAAGGGCACCCGGTTCTTGTCCTCGTGTACAGAGAGATTTGTCTTGGTCACTGAACAAAGACAACACCAGATAAGGAAGGTCAGCAACCCTCTCCCACCCTCCGTGCCCCACACCAGTCCACTCCAATGGGGGGTGGAGGCGGTTCTCTGTGTGCTGACGGAAGATTTCCCCGTGAGTCTGAACCCCCTGCAGGAGCTGGGGCTGTGCACCCTTCTTCCTCCGTGAACTCTAGGCCCAGACCTCTGGCTCCTGCTGGAGGGCCGATCTGGCAGCCTGGACCCTGATCTCACCTGCTGATCAAGAAGGGTTTGGACATTCTTGGTGAGTGTGGAGAGGGTGGGCTCAGGTCTGAGTGTGTGTGGCCTCTCTACCTCTTGCCAAGCAGTACTACTGCAGAGGGAACTGTAGGTCCTAAAAATACGTGCTGTATATTCCTCAGGAATCGGGAGTCCGGGGCAAACTGAAGGAGCCCTGGTGGGGCTGCAGGCTAAGCACTGGGCTATTAACTGAAAGGTCAGTGGTTCGAACCCGTCCACCACCCCGAGGGAGCAGAATGAGGCTGTCTGCTCCTGTGTGGTTGGAATGAACTAGATGGGAGTGGGTCTGGGTTGCTATGTTAATTAGGTCCTAACAGGGTAGAATACGTCTTCCACTGGACGTTTGTGATTGAAAAGGAGGTCACTGGCAGAGCAGGCAGGCAGGGGTGGGAGAAGGCAGATGCCAGGTGAGGTTTGCCAAGGATCCCCAAGATGCTAGAGAAGCTGAGACAACAGAGAGAGGAGAGAAGCCCTCCCCTCTCTTCCCCGAGAGCGAGCCCCCGGAAATCAAGCCTCCAGCCTTCTCAGCTGTGAGAAAATAAACCTCTGCTCATGAAAGCCACCCCCACTGCGGTCTTTGTCATAGCAGCACTCCAAGAGAAGGCAGGGCCCTAACCCCAGGAGCAGTATCACTGTCTTTCCTCAGCCTCTTCCCACGCACCCCCACCCATGGAGACGCAAGGCCACTCACCATCCAACAGGTCGCGGATCTTGTCCAGGTAAATCTCAAAGTAGGAAACCTGGACCGGGAGAAAGAGAGGGTGACGCTGGCCAGGCCTATTTCAACTCGGGCTCCGGGGGACGCCCAAGTGGAAGCCTCGTGTGGTGGGCGGGAGAGGAGGGCGGAGAAGGCAGGAACAGAGTCTGGCGAGGCAGAGGTCCCTAGGATCTGCAGCGACTGCACCCCCCCCCCCCCCCGGGGCTCAGCTGCTAGCCCCACTGTCACCTTGATGTGGAACTCCAGGTTCTCGTCCATGGAGTAGATGTGGTTGAAGATGTCACGGGCGATGCGAGGGATGATTCCCATTAGCTGGGGGTCGTGTAGCTTCCCCTGGAGGCACGCGGGGGACACAAAGGGACAGCTGGTGAGACCCCAGCCTGAGCTAGGAGACCTCTGACGGAGGAGAAGAGGAGGAAACTGCGCCGTCCTTGGGATTTTGCTTTGCCACAGTGAAGGGAGAAAATGGGAACCGCAGAGTAAAGTGCGCAAGGCCAGAGGGATCCCAGTCAACTCCCACTGTCTTCTCACCCCTCCATCCCTCCATCCCTCCTCTCTAGCTTCCTCCCCAGAGCCCAGAGCACTCACCTCCATGGTATGGGTTTTCCCTGAGGAGGTCTGTCCGTAAGCGAAAATGGTGCCATTGTAGCCAGCAAGGACATCTGGAAAAGATGGGGGAGAAAGAACACTCGTGGGGAGAAGGGGGGAAGGAAACAGGGAGCCCAACAAACTCCACTTCAGTAACCCCCCCTGGAAGTTGCGAATACACTAGAGGCTACATTTAAAGGGAACAGGGGAAGGAGAGGAACTGCCGGAGAGGAAAAGGAAGGGAGTCCAGGAGGCACCCCGGTGCCCCAGAGGTGAGAGAGATTTCTAGGTCTCCAACGGTTCACCCTGCCCCCATTCTCTAGGACTGCCCCAGCCAAGAGGCAGAAAATGAAACCGAGCAGTGTGTTCCTGTTTGGGGTCCATTTTCTGATCATCCTAGATTCTGTATCTCCTGAACACGTGTATGGAGTCCATTGGTGAGTGGAGGAGAAAACAACAGAGCCTGGAGGGTAAACAAAGTAACTAAAAAGAAAGGAGAAAATCCTGTATCTTAGAAATCACTGAAGCAAGTTTTCTTTCCTTTGATACATTCCCCAATGTTACGTCTTCAGTGATTTTCCCAGCAACAGTGATTTTCCCAGCAACCGTATGAGAGAGGAATTCAACAAAAATATGGCACATTGGCTGGGCCCTGGTGGCGCAGTGGTGGTGTGCAGGACTGCGGCCCACTGGGTTGGTGGTTCAAATCCAACAGCCGCTCTCCAGGAGCAAGGCTGGGCCTCCTACTCTCACCAGGGCAGTGATGCCACAAACACACACACACAAAATAAATATATTAAAAAATATATAGGACTGAGCCCCGGTGGCATAAGTGGTTGCGTGCGGGATTGCGGCCCGCGGGCTTGGTGGTTCAAATCCAGCAGCGGCTCTCAGGAGCAGCACTGGGTGGCGCCCACGACCACCAGAGGCAGTAATGCCCCCTCCCCGCCAAAAATATATGGCACATTAAAAAAATAATCAAGGGAATGGGTGTGCTTTACAATGGCTAATTGACTTTGGATGAACTTCACCTCAATACATGACTATTTTTTAAAGGAAAGAAAGGGAGGGCGGGAAGAACCCATCCATCCATTACCTTTGACAATCTGCATGGCACATGCATGGTACACTTGCTCCTGAGTCGTGTTCGGGGGAAACACACGGTCAAAGACATAAGGCTTCCCCTGGAGTGGAAAGGAAAGATGGCAGGCATTAGCAGGCAGGAGGAGGGGAGGGAGAAGAAAGACTGTAGCCCCCTTGCCGCCCCTAAGGCAGGCATTTCATTCTTCAGCTTTGCATACGGACATGTCTGGCGATGAAGGAAAGAGGAGAGAGCTGCAAAGCTTTGTTTTAACACCAAGAGTCAGGCCCCTGGGGAACAGAGCCACTGAGGACGTCGCCCAGGTGTGCTGAGTCACCACTCACCACCCAGTCCCGTCCTGGGACCCCCAAGAGAAAAGACAGCAGAGTCACAGGCTGTGGAAGTGAGAAGGACATTTCACTGACATCCAAAGTCTACCTCAAAGGGCAAGTACTGCAGGATCCCACTTGTCTGAATTCAGCAGAAAAAAATAAACCAAAGAGGGTTACCGGGAGAGGTTAGTAAAGGGAAAAGGGGATTTCTGCTCAGGAAACCCTGAGTGTTCATTAATGGCGGTGGAAGAATTTGGACGAAGGATAAAAAAAGGATCACATCACACGGAAAATGCAATCCAGGTCGCTGAAATGTACATGTGGAAATTGTTGAATTGGTAAATGTTCTCTTGTATGTATTTTCACCATGATTTAAAAAAAAAATGCCACAAGGTGAAAAATGTCTTTCTCAACAGAGTCATAGATCCTGATATGGAGAGATCTTGCAGAAAAATTAAGTGAAAGATGCAAACTTGGAGGCATATGTATAGTATTTTCCCAATCATAGAAATGAAATATATAGAGGCTGAGCCCCGGTGGCATAAGTAGTTGAGTGCAGGACTGTTGGGCCCCGGGCTTGGCGGTTCAGGAATATCAAACAGACGTGTGGGTCTCGCATTAAGTAGGGAATCAATGTTCATTAAAGCGAAAGCGGGAGGCCAATCCTGCAGATCCAGAAATGTAGCTATTTTATTCGGGTAGCATGATGTTAGTCCTTTAGCTGATGCGAATGCTGGCCATATAAGATATTCACAATGCAGAGAAGTACGCAAAGGATATATCCGATATCTAAAACAATTGTGTTAAAGAGACGACCTCGGGGAAAGTTCACAAGAGACTACATGTGCTCTTTCCTGTCCTGAGTGACAAATGTACTTATCAGCTGTGCTTCTCATCCAGTATAAAGGCTGGGGCTCAATTGTCAAACCAGTTCATGAAAGAGCCCATTTTTATTTATCCAATTGAAATCAGGCAATGGGCAGCACTTTGTAATTAATTAGGGAAAGTCACCAACGTAGATCTATAGCCACACATGTAAACGTCTACGTGGGTAGTTGTGTCCGAGAGGTGTAGACTCCCTCTCCAGAGGAGCGAGAAAGATGCACCTGTGGGCAGCGGCCCCTGCGGAGGGAAGACTGGTGGAGAAGCTGTTCTTCATTGTGTAGCCTGCCTTGTTTACATTGGTCAAAACTCACATCCAATGATTGTCTTTTTTTAAATTTTTTATTTTGGGGCATCACTACCCTCTGGTGGTCGTGGGCACTACCCAGCACTGCTCCTGAGAGCCGCCGCTGGATTTGAACTGCCAAGCCCGCAGGCCGCAGTCCCTCACTCAACCACTTATGCCACCGGGGCTCAGCCCCAATGATTGTCTTTTTGAATGTCTAAAAGGTGAGGCAACAGTGCATTCTTCTGCTTCCCTCCTTAAATTTCTTCACGTAAGGCTGAGCCCCGGTGGCGTAGTGGTTGTGCGCAGGACTGCGGCCCACTGGGACGGAGATTCAATTCCAGCAGTGGGGCTGGGCCTCCTACTCCCACCACCGGAGAGCAGGGATGCCCAAACAAACAAACAAACAAAAGTTTCTTCATATAAGGGAAAAATTAATCAGTATTATTTTTCATTAGAAACTTTAAAAACCGGGCTGAGCCCCAGTGGCGTAGTGGTTGTGCGCGGGACTGCGGCCCACTGGGTTGGAGGTTCAAATCCGGCAGCAAGGCTGGACCGCCTATTCCCACCACCAGAGGGCAGTGATGTCCCAAAAACCAAAAAAAAAAAAAGAAAAGAAACTTTAAAAACCTGGCTTTGGGGGGGGGAAAATATCTCCCTGACATATGTATCTGGTCTCTCCATTGTAAAAGTCTTTAAAGCCCATAGGAACAAAACACATGGGCTGAGCCCCGGTGGCGTAGTGGTTGTGCGCAGGACTGCAGCCCACTGGGATGGAGGTTCAATTCCAGCAGTGGGGCTGGGCCTCCTACTCCCACCACCGGAGAGCAGTGATGCCCAAATATATATATATATAATTTTAAAATAAGTTAAGGCTTTTAAAGCAAAGAGATTAATATTCTTACAAACTAAAGAACTCTCAAATTAGTAAAAAAAAAAAAAAAGGCATAAACTATACAGAAAAGTCATTAAGAGCTCAGTACTAACAATAAAATATAAACATTCAATAAGCAAAAACATTCAACATTTTCAAAGAAAAGGAAGGCAAGGGGGTAACATCATTTACTACATTTCAAATTAAAAACAGACATCGTTGGGCTGAGCCCCGGTGGCGTAGTGGTTGTGTGCAGGACTGTGGCCCACCGGGACGGAGGTTCAATTCCAGCAGTGGGGCTGGGCCTCCTACTTCCACCACCAGAGAGCAGTGATGCCCAAAAAACAACAAAAGACAAAAAAAAAAAAAAAAAAAAAAAAACAGACATCGTTGTAATGCCTGGTATAGGTGAGCACCTCATTCACTTCTCGCAGAAGAGTAAACCCATTCAGCTTTCAGGGGGCAGTTCCGAAATGTATGATTCAAATGTATCTATCCTTCTACTTCCAAAAATTTACACTATGGAGGTCCTAGACATAGGCAAAGATTTGACTACAAGGATGTTTTTATTAGCATACTGCTTATAATGAGAAATCAGAACATTATGGCCTGTGCACTTATTTCACTCTCTACTGCTATTTAAAATGACATAAGCTAAAAATGAGTGGAAGAAAGAAGAAAATATTCTAAAATGGATTGTGGTGATGAATGTACAAATCTTCTTGATATGACTATTATTGAATTATATGATATGTGGATTATATGCCAATAAAGTTTGTATAAATACATAAGGGATCATAAAATATAATATGTAAATATATAAAATTATAATTAAAATACAATAAAATAAAATGATATACAGGACAGGGTAAATCATAAACAATATGCTGGGTGACTGAACTATTAAACGATGTAATATGTGGATTATGTGACAATAAAACTGTTTATTAATTTTTGTTTGTTTTTTTGGGGGGCCATCACTGCCCTCTGGTGGGAGTAGGAGGCCCAGCCTTACTCCTGGAGAGCTGCTGCCGGATTTGAACTGCCAACCCAGTGGGCTGGCATCCCGTACTCAACCATTGCGCCACTGGAGCTCAGCCCTATTAATTATTATTTTTTTGTTTTTGTTTTTGTTTTTTTGGCATCACTGCTGTCCGGTGGTGGGAGTAGGAGGCCCAGCCCCACTGCTGGAATTAAACCTCTGTCCCAGTGGGCCGCAGTCCCGCGCACAACTACTACGCCACTGGGGCTCAGCCCCCTGTTTATTATTTTTTACAAAGAAAGTAACCCCCTACCAAGGGAAAAAGAAAACATTGAGAAAAATTAGATCTAAGAGAGCATATACCATATTAGCTTTATGTGATGTTTCAAGATGGACAAACATTATCTTTGGTGACAGGAGTCAACATGGTGGTTTACCTGGGTGATTCTGACCAGAAAGCGACATGAGACAACTTTGAAGGGTAACAGAATTACATTAGACATCCATGTGGGCAACTGTGGTCTGGTTGTCCGCGTACAAGGGCTTCGGAAAGTTTGTGACAGAATTCTGTTCTCTTTTAATTCCATTTTCCACAAAGTCTTGACATCCACCTACGTAAAATTCATCAAACTGCCTGTTTACAATATTGTGCCCTGTATACAAATTTTACCTTAATAACTATTATCTGCTATCAAAATATATCATTAGAATGCTGTTATGATGGTTCATAAGCATATGGATTGATGTTCAGACTCATAAAATAAATACATGCTAAAACTATGAAATACCACTATTTACCTATCAAAGTGGTCAAATAGCTGGTTTTAAAACAATTTTATTGGCATATAATCCACATACACAATTCAATAGTTCTATCATATCTAGAATTGTACAATCATTAATATAACCAATTTTAGAACATTTTCTTCTTTCTATACTCCTCCTTGTTCCCTAACCTCTCCAATCATACCCCCAAGAAACCATTAATCCAGTTATTATCTCTATAGATTTACCTATCCTGGGTTTCATGTGCAGAAAAACAGACAAGAACAAAAAGTAACAAAATAACAAGAGTAAAACGAAAAAACCTCAATCGAAAAGAAAACAAAAAAGACTAAAAACTAGAACAAAAAATTTTTTCAGTTTTTTTTGGCATCACTGCCCTCTGGTGGTAGGAGTAAGAGGCCCAGCCTTTGCTCCTGTGAGCTGGAACTGAACCTCCATCCCAGTGGGCCGCAGTCCTGCGCACAACCACGCAGAACAAATTTTACATAGGTCAAAAGGGGGATCAGAGTGATGCTCAAAAAACAAAGAAAAAAAGGGGATCTGGGTCTACTACTCCCACCACCTGAGGGCAGTGATGCCCCGCCCAAAAAAGGGGGATCAGATGATAAGGTGTTCGTTCAATTTTAACTCAATTATATGTGCAGTAATAATTCCAATGCATTCTGTGTAAGAGCAAAACTATTCACACTCCTGGTCTGTGGTTTTAGGGTATTCACTGGCGATTTACTTCCTCTGTAGTTTTTTTTTTTTTAATTTTTTTTAATTAAAAAAAATTTTTTTTTTTAGGCATCACTGCCCTGGTGGTGGGAGTTAGGAGGCCCAGCCTATGCTCCTGTGAGCAGGAATTGAACCTCCACCCCAGTGGGCCGCAGTCCCGCGCACAACCACTACGCCACCGGGGCTCAGCCCCACTTCCTCTGTATTTCCCTTCACTTTTTCCCCCATTGAAACAACTTAAAAATGGGAGAAAGGGGAGATCAAGTGAGAAGATATTACATTGTAACCTACTTGCATCTGTCTTAACTTTCTGATGTTCTACGCCTGATATCAAGGTTATTCCCATCCCTCAATGATCAGAAGGGATTCACTGGAGGCTTAATCTATGTGGGTATTCTGCAAATGGGATTTGGGCTTCCGCTGTAGTCCAAACATTGCCTTCTGCAAAACCAGGGGTTCACAATTTAAACTCTGATCCCATTCCCTCCTTCTGGTTTGGATTATTACAATCCTTGGATCACACAGGCTAGTGTGCCTCTTCCATGTGGGCTTGGTTGATGCCTCACTGAGAGGCTGCTTGTCTGAAGACAAACTTTAAGATACTAGACGAAATCGCTTTAAAAAAAAATACGGTGTGTTGGGTTAGTGAGAATGTGAAGAAACAGATAGCTATACATCTACTGGCCAGAGTATAATTTGAGGCCAACTCTATGCAAAATTAATTTGAATTCTCTCTTAAACGCATACACTTTACTTCCAAAAATGTATTCTACCTTCTGCATATATTCAAAATATATGTATATATAAGGTCATTCAATTGTTGTAATAGCAAAAGATTATAACACTTCTAAAAGTCCACTGATAGGGGGCCTGATTAAATAAATCATGGTATAGTTCTAAAAGAGACTATTTATTGTAAAGTTATTAAAAATCATGCGCTGGAGAAGACCTGCTACCACCAAGAAGAGCTGGGTGTGGAGCAGGTCATTTGAACCCAGGGTTCCTGTGCTGGGAATCTCCTAGACCCAGGAGCAAGTTGGCGCTGGGACACAGGAGATCTTCAAGGAATGGAGGGAACAAGGACATGCCTCCTAAATGGTGAGCCGGTGCTGAGAGCCTTTCCCCGGGAGCCTCCTGAACTGTGAGAGACTACCTTTGTTCAAGTTTCTTTTTAAAAAAAATCATGGGGGAATAAAAGCATGAGATAGATCTTTACATGCTGATATGGTAACATCCCCAAAACATTTTTAAATGTAAGCTGCAGGACAGTGTAGTATCACTTGTGTAAAAAGGAGATTATATATATATATAAATACACATATATACATATATAATTTCATCTGTACAGTCACAGTGTTTTTGGAAGGATCCACCAGAAACTGGTAATCATGATTGCCTCTTAAAAGGGGAACTGGGCGGCTGGGGAAAAGGCACAGAAGGAAGCTTGCTTTTCACTGCATGTTCTTTGTATCGTTTAAATTTTTCTACATGTGCATCTAAGACCTATTGAAAAATTAAATTAAAAATTTAAAACTAGTCAAAAATGTAAAACTATGTAAGAATATCTGATGGTACAGTAGTCAGATTATCGTGTTAAGAAATGGGTTCTGGCTGAGCCCCAGTGGCGTAGTGGTTGTGTGCGGGACTGTGGCCCAATGGGTTGGAGGTTCAATTCCAGCTCCCAGGAGCAAAGGCTGGGCCTCCTACTCCCACCACCTGAGGGCAGTGATGCCAAAAAAAAAAAAAAAGAAAGAAATGGGTTCTAAGGGGCTGAGCCCCAGTGGCGTAGTGGTCGTGTGCGGGGCTGCGGCCCACTGGGATGGAGGTTCAATTCCAGCTCCACGGAGCAAAGGCTGGGCCTCCTACTCCCACCACCTGAGAGCAGTGATGCCCGAAAAAAAAAGAGAGAGAGAGAGAGAAAAAGAAATGGGTTCTAAAGCAACATTCACTATATGATCTCATGTTACTAAGTTTACGCCCCCTGCATAGACGCAGGGGGGGGTAAAAACGACTGAAAGCAAATACATCAAATTACCAACAGGTGTTGTTTTTTGGGGGGTGTGGGGCAGTTTGGAGAGATTTTTAGTTTTCCCATGTGGTTTTGTTTTGAACTTTTTTTTTACATCACTGTTTCTTGGGGGGCATCACTGTTTATTTTGAGCTTTAAAGACGCTTTCGCCATTTTATTAGTATGAAAAGCATTATTTTTAACGAGTAGTTACAAACAAACACAAGATGGAAGAAAATGTTCTAAAAATTGATTGTGGTGATTATTGTACAACTCATCGGAATATGACTGAACTATTGAATTGTATAGTTTGAGAATCATATGCCAATGAAACGGTTTTAAAAATGAAAACATTTTAGTGTTACTAAATAAAAACCTCCCTTTAAAGAAAAATCTTCCTTAATTAATGAACCGAAATATCTCAGGCTGCCTCAATATTCCTTCCACCCCGTGGCCAAGAAGCAAGCAAAACCCAGTCTATCAAAGGTGGAATACTGCTTCTTCTCAACCATGATCCAGCCATGCCTCAGGAAGTCGGGCATCCAGTCTAAGGGATTCAGGAGGACTCCTGAGCCCTTCCCTTTATCCCTCCTGAGAATGTAGGCATCAGCGCGCGCGCGCGCACACACACACACACACACACACACACACAAATGACGGATTCCAGAGGGCACTGTGAATG
>PVJH01032033.1:0-23107 GCA_004026705.1 Nesogale talazaci
CTCAGAAAAAGGCCATGCCCACACAGAGGTCTCATTGGCTATCATTTGATTGACAGGCTAGACTACCCTTATGCAAGTTCATAGGATATTATGTAACTGCCACAGATCCCTTCATGTCAACTTGAGACTCTAGAATTTTTTTTAATTTTTTAATTTTATTTTTTATTTTTTTTACAATTTTTTGTTTTTTTAATACAAAGGTTTTATAATATTCTTTCTCAGCTGTAGATCCTACCTACTTTTTTTTTTCTGATCAAGTCTGGTTTATTTGGGAGAAGTAAACCAGTTTTATAGGGCAAGCAAGCTTAGGCAATTAGCATATGGTGATCTTCAAAATTTACAATTGAATGGCAGCACAGCCATTCAAGCTTAAAAGTCAAGCTTAAAAGGCCAGGGCTGTTTGCAGTTACAAAGGCAACAAACTACAAACCCCAGGCAACAAACTGCAACAGAGGTCAGGCATATCCTGCCTGTAGCCAGGTCAAGCATGTCTGGGCTGGATGGCTCAGGACAGGTCCCCCTTTTTTATTTTTTCAAGTAATATCCTCCCGGGAACTCCGCCTATCTTAGCTTGTCAGGACACACACTCAGTCCTTACCCGTCATCGGTCAATGGCCTTCTAATGTCACCATGGCCTGTCTTAGGTTGGTAAAGAGTGCTCCTGATCTTACCCGTCATTGGCTGTCAAGTTCAGTTCTCGGAGGCAGAGGGTCTTATCACATACTAGTCATGTGTGCCACTCTGTTCAAGATCTGTTCATCTCCAAGTGACAATAATGAACTTGCAGGGGCCTTGCTTGAATGGTCTCCATCTGTTACTTAATAAATGCCTTGAGGTTGTTGAATAATACTGGCCGTAATGAAAGCAAAAGCAATAAACTAACGAGGGGGCCCCAAAGTGGCAAGAGGTAAGGCAACAGTCCATTGAGCCTGGTCCACAGTGGATTGGTGGTCAACTCCTTTCTTCTCTTCTCCAAGTCTTCTTGCAGCCGCTTGATTTTGTCTCTTATGATTCCAGATTTGTTCGCATAAAAACAGAATCTTTCCTGTAAAGCCAAACAAATACCTCCCTGCTCTGCAGCAAGTAAATCTAAACCTCTTCTATTTGGTAATACTACTTCTGCTAAAGAAACTACCTGATCTTGCAAATCTTGTGTAGTGCATGATGAGGCCTGCATATCCGAGATTAGCTGCCTAGATAATTTGGTATCCTACAGTTCCAAAGGCCACTGCAGAACTGATCTCTAATCTTACAAATAGGTCACCTAGTTGCACTGCCCTTTAGCTCTTCCTGCCATGTAATCAATAGCAGAGATAGGGACAGGCTCATTTCCAGGACTAATATCTATGTCTGGAAGGAGAGAGGCTAGCACACATAACTCTGTCCAAATGCTGGATAACTGGGTCAAAGTCCTATTGTTGCCAAAAACAGAAACTGAACTATTAGGGCACATAAGGAGCCCGTAACATTAATAACACTAGAACAAGAAACAAATCCTGCCAATTCCACATAATCTCGCAAGGATTGTTCAGCTCTCTTCCTCTTCCTCCCTTCTTGTCTTTATCCCTGTGGGTGTGGGATGCTGGTCCCTCCCCCAGCCTGTTCTCTGCCATGCCCACTTCTAGAGAGGGAGCCCATCTGACTCTGGTTGCTTCCAGCTCTGTAGCTCTCTCTCTTTTCTTGCATCCTTCCATGCATCCACACTGTTCTACAGGTTGGGTGCTTTGTGGTAGGAACTGCTTGCCCACTCCGGTTTCTGTGGAGACAAGACCAGTACTCTCTCTCCCCCTCCCCCCAGGTAGATTAGTGCTCTGTTCCCTCTGTTATCCTTTCCTTTTTGAACTCCCTTTTATCTCCCTATCCCCTCTACCCCCTCATCTTTCTCCCATTACTGTGTTGCATCCAACGTGTACCTCCCTGGGTTTGGTCCTCCCTCCTGCCCTTACCCTACCTCTTGGACCAAGGTACAGAAGTTTTCTCTTTTATACTCACCATACTGTTTCTACTTACCTCAGGGGGCACATGCAGTACTTTTCCTTTTGTGATTGACTAACTTCGCTTAGCATAATTTCCTCCAGTTCTTCCCACGCAGAGATGTGTTTCATGTGTTCATCCGAGCTTTTGAGTGAGGCATAGTACTCCATTGTGTCTATGTGCCAGAGTTTGCTAATCCATTCATCTACTGATGGAAATTTGGCTTGCTTCCACGTCTTTGCGATTATGAATTGTGCTGCAATAAACATTGGCATGCATACCACTGGCTGTGGTTTATTTCTTGCCTCTTCTGGGTATATACCCAATAGTGGTATAGCTGGATCGTAGGGTAGTTCAACTTACATTTTCATTTAATATCGCCTGACTGCTTTCCACAGTGGCTGTACATATCTACACAACCACCAACAATGTAGAAGTGTTCCTATTTCACCACATCCCCTCCAACATTTGTTGCACTCTGATTTTCTGATCTGGGCTAGCCTTAAGGGTGTTAGATGATATCTCATGGTTGTTTTGATTTGCATTTCTCTGATGGCTAGTTAGCGGGAGCATTTTCTCATATGTTCATTGGCCATAAGCACCTCCTCTCTAGTGAAACTTCTTTTCAGTTCTTTTTCTCATTTCTTCATAGGGTCATCTGTTTTCATCTTCTTGCATGAGATGATCGTATTGTAGATTTTTAAAAATTGACCACATGCTGGGACACAAGTCAAACATAAGTAAGTTCAAACACATAGAGATCATACAGACATCCTTCTCTGACCACCATGCAATAAAGCTGGAGTTTAATAACAGGAACACTAGTAAAACAAGGGCAAAAAGTTGGAGGATGAATAACTCCTGCGGCATGAATGGGTAATGACCCAGATTAGAAGTGAGATCAAAACATTTCTAGATATTAATGAAAATGAGAATACTGCATATCAATACCTCTGGGATACTGCGAAGGCAGTTATCAGAGGTAATCTGATTGCAATAGGAGCATATATGAAAAAGGAAGAGAGGCGTATGGCAGACACACTCTCACAGAAACTTCAGCAACTAGAACAGAGCCAGCAGAATAATCCCTCCAACAGTAAAAGAAAAGAAATAATAAAAATTAGAGCAGAGTTGAACCACTGGGAAGACAAAAAAACAACGCAAAAGATTAATACAGCGAAAAGTTGATTCTTTGAAAGGATCAATAAAATCGATAGGCCACTTGCAAACCTGACCAATGAAATGAAAGATCAAGCAACAATAGACAGAATGAGGAACAAACTGGGGGAAATCACAACAGACTCTAATGAAATTAGAAAGATTATCACAAAGTACTATGAAAATCTGTACTCCAACAAGTTCAACAATCTGGAAGACATGGACAAATACCTGGACAAACAATCCCTCCCTAGACTGTCCCAGATAGAGGTCAAGAAACTAAACAAACCCATAACAAGAGAAGAGATAGATATGGTTATCAAGAATATACCAACAAAAAAAGCTCCTGGGCCAGACAGCTTCACTGCGGAATTCTATAAGACTTTCAGGGAGGAGCTGGCACCAATCCTCCACAAAGTTTTCCAGAGCATAGAGAAGGACGGAAAACTCCCCAACTCATTTTATGAAGCCAGTATAAATTTGATACCCAAACAGGGAAGGGATCCCACAGGAATAGAGAACTATAGACCAATATCTTTAATGAACATAGATGCAAAAATCTTCAACAAGATATTGGCCAATAGAATACAAAAATATATAAAAAGCATAATCCATCAGGATCAGGTAGGATTCATCCCAGAGATGCAGGAATGGTTTAACATCCATAAATCCATCAATATTATACATCATATTGATAAGATGAAGTATCAGAACCATATGATAATATCTATTGATGCAGAGAAAGCATTTGACAACATTCAGCACCCTTTCCTAATCAAGACGCTCAGACAGATAGGAATAGAAGGACAGTTCCTCAAGTTAATATAAGCTATGAGAAGCCAACAGCTAGCATAATAGTCAATGGAGAAAAGATTAAATCAATCCCACTGAAGAAGGGGATTAGACAAGGATGCCCCTTATCCCCACTACTATTCAATATAGTACTGGAGGTCTTAGCAAATAACATAAGACAACGAAAAGACATTCAAGGTATCCAAATGGGAGAGGAGGAGGTCAAGTTATCATTATTCGCTGATGACATGATCCTGTACATCGCAAGTCCCAAGAGCTCCACATCCGGAGTACTAACAGCAATAGAGGAATATGGAAGAGTGGCAGGATATAAGATCAACAAACAGAAGTCGATTGGTCTGCTCTACACATCTGACAAAACCACAGAAGAGAAGATCAAGAAAGCAGTTCCATTCACAGTAGCCGAGAATAAATTGAAGTACCTAGGGATATACCTGACCAAAAAAACGAAAGGCCTATACAAGGAAAACTATAAAACCCTACTACAGGAAATGAAAAGCGACCTCCACAAATGGAGGAACATCCCATGCTCATGGATTGGGAGACTCAATATAATAAAGATGTCTATCCTACCCAGGGCACTTTATAAGTTCAATGCTATCCCGATCCAAATACCAACAATCTTCTTCAGAGAACTGGAAAAATTGACAACCAACTTCAAATGGAGAGGGAAAAAGCCCAGAATTAGCAGGGATCACCTCAAGAATAAGAACACAGTTGGAGGGCTGGCTTTACCTGACTTTCACACTTACTACAAAGCCACAGTGGTCAAAAAAGCATGGTACTGGCATAATGACAGGTACATAGGTCAATGGAAAAGAATAGAAAACCCAGAAATAAAACCATTAGCATATAGACAACTGATTTTTGAAAAGGGCCCCAAAAACATCAAGTGGGAGGGTGATGCTCTATTTAACAAATTGTGTTGGAGACAATGGAAATCTACATGTAGAAATATAAAACAGGATCTCTACCTCACCCCATGCACAAGAAAAAACTCGAGGTGGATCACGGACCTGGAAGTAAAACCACAAGCCATCAGGACCATTAGCGAGAGAATCGGGGAAAATCTAAGAACTTTGACCCAGGGAATACAAAGGCTAACTGCTACAGGACAGGGTACACATTCAGGGGAACCTGAAATTGACAAATGGGACTTATTTAGAATAAAAAACATGTGTACATCAAAGGACTTTACCAAGAGGGTAGCCAGACAACCCACAGACTGGGAGAGGATTTTTAGCAACAGTACAACAGACAAAGGGCTTATTACAAAAATCAACTTGAGACTCTTACACAACTCTAGTCATATATAATTTTTCAACAAAACAATAAGAAAATCAAATCTGTATCTAATAGGATAAAACTAAACTGTATACAATTCAATGTGAGAGCGTCATTTAAACATAATATTCTATAGGTGAGCAACTCAACCATTCTCATTGCCTAAAAATTGCAGTTAAATGAACACCTACATTATAATCCTATGAATATATTGCTTCTCCTATGAATGTTTGTAAGTCAGCCACTTCATGCCTTTATCTGCCTTATCTTGGCTATCTTATTTTTATACTGCCTACGTACCTCAACCCAGTGCTCTGAAGAGACAATCATACTCTTTGATGTGAAAAATCTCTCTAGTTGGAACTTCATGAAGTCCAAATTCATAAACAAAGTCATTTCAGAGCAGGCTATCTACAACATCAGCAGCAATATGCACCAATTCTGAACCGTAGGCTCAGAAATCTTCATCT
Source organism: Nesogale talazaci (assembly GCA_004026705.1). Lineage (NCBI taxonomy): Eukaryota > Metazoa > Chordata > Mammalia > Afrosoricida > Tenrecidae > Nesogale > Nesogale talazaci. The sequence continues at coordinate 5,700 of PVJH01032033.1, forward strand.
GCTCAGATGCTGGTCAACTCAATAAGGGTTGCCTCAATTAGCCTAAGCTGGGTGTCTATTAGTTGCCTCACTTTTAGATGATGGACACTGTCATATAATCTCAACAATCCTAGTCCCTTTTGTGCTAGGTCATGAATTTTTGTAAACCAGCTTTCTTTTTCTCCTCTAGTCCAAGTGAACCACGATCAGAGGTGTCAGTAGCCAGACTCAATAAGTCTCTTTATTGCTGTATTTGTCTCATTTCCTGTCATCAGTTGGATCCAGGTGGAAACTGAGCAAGTATTTCAACCTGCCAACAGACTCTCTTTAACAGTTCAATCCTAGAGCAGAGAGTTCCTTCCATGTTCCATTGTTTTCCAGCCTCTGGCATAGACCACTAGTTCAAAAATTTAAAAGTCAAAGAGTTCATTTTTCCTTCAATCTATCAGCAGCCCACTAAGCAAGTCTCTTCATCTTTGAATGTCCTGGACACTCAGGACACTGGGTGGGGCTTATAATTTTCTAGCCTTCTTTACAGGTCCATTCTAACCCATTTAAATTCTAATTTAATGGCTCAAGGCAAGTAGGATTACAAACTCTATTTTTACTTTCAGATAATCATTTCTACCCATCATTATAGCAGTAACCGTAGGCAGATGAAAACAGTATAAACCTCATTCAGCCAGATCCTAAACTCATTTCTTAAATCAGTCAAGTTTAATCCTTATATATCTTATCTTAATCTCTATATAACTATTTAATTGATACAAAATATGCTCTTAGGCATCAAGCCAGGGCCAAGCTTTCTGTCAGTTATTTTCACTAACCAACATGGTCTTTGAGAAATTCAAGAGGTAATTTTTATCCCTGAGTTCAAAATATATATATTACCAACATTCTTTTTCACCATTTCAAACAGGAATAAGTAGCAACATAAGAAGGACAAAATTAAAAAAAAAACAAAAACAAAATTTAACTTCCCATATTCTTTCCAGAAAACAACCCACTATACTACATAGCCATATCTGATCTCTGGCTAGCCAAAGGAGTAAAACTCTCATGAGGCAGTAGCCAAGCAAGCATCTTCTCTCTATATACGCGATTTTTTTTCTCCAGTGCCCCACTCCCAAGGTACCATAAAACCTTAGTACAGGTCGACTACAGAAACGAATCCAGAAACATTCGTATGTGTGTACTAGAGAACTTTATCTTAAAGAATAATTGTACATTAAGAAAATATCTCAGTCCAAGCCAGATCAAGTCCATAAGTTCACTATTATCCCATATATCACCACTATTCCATAAATTCCTCTTTAGACTCATGTAGCCATGCAAAGACGCTGGACACAAGAAGATCACAGCCAATGGTAGAAAGTCTTGTGATTCCAGTGGTGATAGAAGCATGTCAGAACTGGCATGGGTCTCCACATGGCTCTTCCAGTTCTGGGGCTCTGGCTGCATCGGTGTAGCTCCATATAGCTTATCAGCAGGAAGACAAAACAGAGAGACCAACAGAAAGAGTGTGGTCTGCCTCCAGGGTGGAAGATAGAAGTTTCCTGTATTCTCAGGACAAGACCGTGCCCACATTAACAATGAATTGATTGACAAGTTAGACTTCACCCCTTTGCAAGTTGACAGAAGGTTATGTAACTGCCACACTATGTACAAAAGAATGAAACACTGCCCAGTACTGCACCATCTTCATAAATGTTATGTTTTAGCCCAGTGTTATAGTTACTACGTCAATCCATCCCCTTGATGATCTTTCGTTTCTTTTTCTTTTTTTTTTCTTAAAACTTCCTACTTTTCCAAGCAAGACATCCTTTTGCAGGGACTATTCTCTCCTGATAACATGTCAAAACATTTCTTGTCATCCTAGCTTTTCAGGAACAGTTTGGTTGTTCATCCTTCAAGGCAGATTGGTTTGCTTTTCTAGTAATTTGTGGCACTTTAGATATTTAGATATAATTCAAATACATCAAACTTTTCTTACCTTCCTTATTCATTCTGCAGCTTTTACACAAATTTGAGGTAAATGGAAATGCTAGGACAAAGTATCCATAGTCTTCAAAAGGACAATTTCACTTTTTAAAATTAAGATAGGGCTTTGTGTGACAATTTTGATATACATCATTATAATTTATTTATTGACCACTGTTTTCATGAGAATTAATTGTGGATCCAAGAAAATTTTTCTTCATTTATCATGACGTTTTTTTCTATTGGCCGAGTTATTTATACTGAGTTATAATGTATGTATGGAAGGTTGAAATCTTGAAATCTTTAAACTTTAAGAATTTAAGTCTTAAATTCTCTTGCTTTTTAGCAGGAAAGGCTGTATTATCAGCACATGACAAACTGTTCATGAAACTTCCTCCAATTCTAATTCTTTCTTCTTTATGTAGGCTAGCTTTTCTGGTTATTAGCTCAGCATAAAGTTTGAATTAGTATATATAGAAAAGTTAGAGCTCCAATATACAACTTTGAAAATTTTAAACAACACTGTAATATAAAACCCATTTTAGAAGAGTTGAATACCCTGCTGTAATCAAATGATTATTTTATAATAATCATTTCTACATGAGTATACTTAAGTGCTCTGGGATTCCTGTTCTTTAAAATGTTATCAGTAGATTATTACAATCGACACAGTCAAATACGTTATTGTAGTCACCCAAACAGTATGCAATAAACACCTTTCTAGAATTCATTGCACTAAGACTAGAGTCAGTTATTTTGTTGTTGCTGTTTTTTTTTCTTTTTTGAGATTGTTTCTAATTCCTGGGGAGTATTTTGGATCTTGTGCACTTGATTTTAATTTCTTCCTGTTTATGCTGTTAAAGAAATGTGTTTCCAATGAATGAGTGATTTGTTTTGCAAAATTCTATCTTGCAGCTCCCCGCTCATTTCCGTTACAGAAGCCATATTTTCCAAATAAAGATTCTTTCTCTTTTTTTACAGCCTTCACATTCCAACTACCTGTAATATTTATATTTGGTAGTATACTATTAAAGACAGCATTAATATTTCTATATGGATATAGAATATTCTTTTTGACAATGAAGATTAAGCCATGCCTCTTGAATTTTTCATTCACAACATAGTAAACTATAAAACTGTCTCAATCAAATCAGTGAACACCAGCCCTAGGATATTGATCTTTATGTGTTACATTTAATTTTTGACTCTTTCCAATTTCCCAAGGATAATATTCAGCATACTCCACATACTAATTATTAATGGATATTTTCAGCAATTTATTCTCATTTTGAGGTCCATCAGCAAATGAAAGATCTGAAAGCTTTGCTCAATCCACATCAGTAAGGTCAACTCTGTTATAAGATATTTTTTTTATATATGAAATTCTTTGATGGAATATAGATGGTGGAAGAAAAGAACAAAGATAAACGTGGAAAATCACTCATGTCATGACTAAGAAGAGACTCTGGAATTTTTTCTCTAAATAAAAAGGAACTATGAAGCCAATTTATAAGTAAAATATCATGATGAGAATTGTGTTTTAACTCGAGGAGTCAGCTAGCTGGTGAATTATTAAGCAGATTATACTAAGAGAGTGCAATGGAATTGAAGAGGGAGGAGTAGGACCCTGTGAAGAATGAGTGGGGAAAGCCCTTGAAGGGCGTGGGGTTTTATGTAGAGGGAATAAAAAGCCTTGGTTTCCAGATGATGACGAGGGAGTAGTTTTGAGATTCAAGTCCAAAGAAGTAAGTAGCTCAAGTAGTATGTCGATGAACACAGACGACTGGATTTAACATGATAAGAAAGCAGTTGACTTTTCACAATTCACTTCCAAGGGAGTAAGTGTAATTTGCCTGATATTTCCCATTTTTTCTCTGCCCCCTCCTACGTCCAACTCTTTTTATTATTGTCATTTAGCCTGCTTTTTAATCTCAAAATGTTGATCATTATTTTTCATTCAATTGAGTGGAAACTATTGCATGGCCAATTAGGAACACAATTAGGAACATAAGCAAATTGTGGAAAAGAAGAGAAAGAGGGTGTTTCATTTCTGGTGTGTTCACTGTGAAGCCTTTGGGAAGGAAGATAACTCTTTTCAATGTTGCCTGCCTACATGGCTCTTCTTCTGGATTCTAATAACTGTTACCACACATTCATATCTTTAGTCCTAGATTACTAACCTAAGTTCCTTAGCCATGACTTATAAATAATTTATCTGTAAATAGCTCCACCTTAAACTTTCTTAATTTGACAAAGCATCTGTGAATGTATTTTAGAAATCAGTGAGTGGACATAAGAATGAAGTAGCAAATAAAGACTGAAAGGAAATTAAGAGAACAAGTTATAAATAGATCAAGGGATGAGATAGAAAGAAAATATTTCGGATGCAGAGGGAATAATTTTTATATGTCAAAACATAGTATTTGTGAAGAGAAAATGAATGAACTTATCAGAAATATATCCCAGGAGAATGTAGGGAATAAAGAAGGGATCATATTGATGGATTGACTTTGGAAAGGAGAAAAGACTCTTCATCAAATAATAAGGAAGGAAATTAATAATCTTGGGTTATATAAGTTTAGGGTTAGAAAGCAGAAGTAATTTGGGGAAATTTCTTTCTTTTCTTTTTGCTAAATCAGAAGCAGGAGCATCCAATGAATAGTGATCTAAATAATAAAGATAAAATATCTAGAGCCTTCCTGGTCTGATAGAGATGGTAGAACTCCCCAAACTGTGACTGTTAGTCATCATTCAGACCTGAAACTGAATTCATCATGTCCCCTACTCCATTATTTTATTCTGTATGAAGGTCATGAGGATTTTACTAGACATAAATATCATAAATATTACCTATGTCAGGAAAAAAAGCAAAAGTATTTACACTATTTCCTGGGAATTTAGAGAACAGAGTTGGATAATATTTCATAGCTCATCAGCTCATGCATGTTTCTTGAAATGTAATTTGATTTAATACACTAGACTTTTCAAAAGAATTCCTCTTCCTTACCAGGGGAGTTCTGATTCTCTTTCCTGGGTAAAAGAGCGAGAACTTTTTAAATAATAATCATTTCACTAGTTAATAGAGATATATTGGTTAATCAGAATTTATTGACATATTTGTGTCTTATTTGGCTTTTAGAAAAAAGATGCTAGTAGAGAGAAAATAATTTTGGATTCTTACACTAAAAATGAAAAATTGCCTAGCCTTCCTCTTTATGAGTCAGGCATCTGCAGTTTTGAAAAGAGATTTCCCAGGGTGGCTCTTCAGAATAATTAGTGCCACTACCTAGGCTTCTAGATTCTCTGTTGACCCGTATTTTCACTATATAATTCAGAAATTTCCTCATTTAAGCAAGTTTCAGGACAAATTCATGGTTCTATTCAGTTATTTCATTTCTTATTTCATTTCAGTTTCTTCGGCTATGTCTTTATTCTTGAAAAATGAAAAATTTTGTACAAAATGTTAACCTAAAATTTTTCAGTGATATCATTCAAACACCATTAGCTGAAAAACTCAAGATACTTCCTAGGGCAAAAAAGTATTTTAGGAATAATTATTCAGTTAGAATTTTTAGCTTAATATGATCTCATTCAATGAACACAACAGCATTTTGGTAGTAGGGATAGGTGGAAGCATCCTTTAAGTCAATAAAATAGACTGACTATAACTATAATTTTAAAGACATCTCAGTAGGGCTCAATTCTATCCAATGCTCACCTGTGACATTTTATATAATCAAACTTGGTAATAGATTTACTTATTCAGTTTTATCTTAGATATTTTACTACAATATCATGTAGATTGGGTGACTTCTGTGGCAAAAATTAGGAAGAACTCAGTCTTTTTTCTCTGCAATCATTGGGATCATGGTATACATACATATGCACATAAAGCATCCTGAAAAAAATCAAGAATTCAATGCAATTGCCATTGTCTCTTGGGGTTAATATATTTTTTATTTAACAATAAAGAACAATTTATAACTTTACTTTTTAGGTAAATGAAATATTGAGAAAGAAAATTCATTTTAGTCAAAAGTCCTCTGAAATATTGGTCAAAAAACCCTGAGATCCCATTAATGGTAGACCTGATGATGATATCTTTGTCAGCTAGGGATTTCTTGGGAAATTCAAGCAACTTTTAGTTCTCTTACACTTTTTATATGAATTAGAAAGCCTGTTCTCTTTGAATAAAGATACTTTTAGTTAGAAGGAAGACTAGTAAGCACTAACTAAATGAAAGTGATTCATTGAAGACTATACAAAGTGTCAGGTTCCTTATCCTTAATTGTCAATGTGTGGGAACCAGGATCTAGGCTACTGCATGGACTACTGACAGAAATGACAAATATCTTTTGCATCTCTAAGAGCATCTATTACTCCTATTCTTTGATGACAAACATTTCCTGTTATGTTTTTGAGTTTCTTTTGCAAAGTGTTGGTTTTGTATACTTGTAGGCAGCCAACCTAATTAGACATGGAATTTAAATTTAGGCACCTGAGGGAGTTGAATGATTTCATGTCAACTTGCTTTTATGGAGCAATAGAGTCCAAAGTGTCAATCAGATAACAGCTTAATGATGCCTCCTGGGAAGTGTGGCCTTTTAATAAGTAAGATGCTTAGAACTTCCCTCTTACCCTCTGCCCCTTTACCTCTCCACTTAGTGGAAACCCTTCCTCCCTGCAAGGGCTGGTTTACATGGGCCATCTGACCCTGAGAGCTATTGGTATCCTGCCATAGTTCTACTACCTTGGACCCACAGGACTCTGCACTGACCAGGCTGTCACCTTCCTGCAGCCTGTCTAACCTTTCTGAGTCGTCAGCCTGTACTTACTGAAAGAGAACCCCCAGCATGCATTATCCTTAAGGACTTGAGTTGGACTGGTCTGGAATACCTTCTTGATATTAAGTTACTTCTTGCTGTCAAGCTGTTTTCTACACATATATAAGTGTCAGTGATTTTGTGTCTTTAGACAATCCAATCTAACATAGCACCCCTTGTGTCCTGCTTCAATATTCCTGTTAGAGAATTGGGGGAGAGAGAATAGGATACACCTGAGTTGGAAGCAATGACAACTCCAGTTCTTATCAGCTGTAATCAGTCAGCAATGTGTCATATAAAAGATCACTGCATATTCAATCAACAGACATGAGTCAGGAAGCAGTTATTAGCAGTTGTTGTTAGAAGGAACTAATTCTATAAATTATTTGAAATTGTTTTAAAAAGAAACATGATTAATTGTATTAAATATAAATATGTATGAAGGATTATTACTTAAGCAACAAAGTTAAGCTTCAAAATATAATATATACACAGTTTAGCTTTTAAATTGATAGATATGTAATTTACTGATTTATCTTCATTTATACTGTAGATGACACAAATATTGATAGAAGAGAGCGCTAAAGCAGTAGTGAGAAGAATGAACATCACTACCTGTTTTCATTCTACAAGTTTTTCCAAAAGAATGAAAATATGTAGCAATGCTGCTTAATAATTATATTAATTCTCATGATAGTTCCCATTTGGTTGACATGAGTTGGTGCTAATTCATGATCGACTTCTAGTAACAGCTCAAGAACATATTAAGTTCAATCATTGACCTTGTTAGGATAGAAACCTTAACAATTACACCAATTTGACCGATTAATTGGGGGGAGAAACTTATGTAGTGATATTTGCTTGTACTCAATAGTTCACACATTGCCAATTCTAATGTTAATCTCCCTTTCATGCTATGCATGAAAGATAAGAAGGCATGTATTCTAATGTTTGAGTGGATGTAGTTAATATTTTCATGGAATGACAGTTTTCAAACCAAGGCTCAGAGCCACTATCATGAGTACGCGACCTCAAGTGTTCTAGTTATCACTGTCTTTTCATAAAGTGTGTGGACTTTTCCTGTGGGTCTCTGAAATTCTAAATCTCTACAGAATTTGAAAGCTTCATCTTTCTCCCTCCAAGTGACTGACAAGAGAAACCTTCAATAAGATGTGTTGACATAATAACTGAAGCAATAGACTCAAACATAGAAATGATCATGAACTTTGTGTAGAATTGGGTAATTTTTGTTGTCATATATGCATATAAGATTGCCCTTCAATGGAGCAAATTCATGATCAATTAATAATAACAGCATATTAAGAACATGTTCAGCACAGTAACTGTTCCTTTTAAGCTGGAAACTTTAATAATTATATAAATTCACCAGTTTAATTGGAGGGGGCGGAAATCTGTGGAATGAACTTTACATGGACCCAGCACTTCACAAATTCTCCTTGCCACACATGAAAGGAAAAAAAAAGAGTTACAACTCTTGTTTTGAACCCAGAACACAAGAATGACATAGTCATTTCAAACAATAAGGGTTGGTTTGCATGATAAAAGATACTGGAAGGCTGCGTCCAAGTGGCCTAGTGGTTGTGCACGGGACTGCGGCCTACTGGGATAGAGGTTCAATTCCAGCAGCGGCTCCACAGAAGCAAAGGCTGGGCCTCCTACTCCCACCACCAGAGGGCAGTGATGCCCAAAAAACAAAAAACAAAGCAAAACAAAAAGTCATTGTACAGTCTTGGTTCTGAGTTTTGTGAAACTATGAACAAGCAAGGGAAAAATAAACCATGTAATAAACCCAAGCAGAAATAAGGATGGAGTTATTTCTCAGGAGATCAGTCATACAAGAAAGAGGTACAAATATAGGAAAGAATTGTAGGCATGACAAGGGATTAAATATGTTGTTTGAAAAACTATAGAATTTCAGCATCCCTTTTGAACATTCTCTCTGATGGGCAGTTACAGTGGACAACACATTGTTTTTATTTTCTGAAAATATAGCCATTGGATGCAAGTGGTTGGTTTTGTCCTCAGGTTGATCCTGGAAGGAGGGAAGTAATTAAAGATCTATTACCCTGTATTTCAACACTCAGTATACTTTGTCGTCTAATAAACACTGTGAGTGCAGACAGAGGGAGAGAGATCACTGGAAAAGTAACAATGGCTTTACTATATTGCAAAATAATCATATAATCCATTGTGTCTGAGAAAGAGACATTGTCTTAATTTTGCATGTAAAATTTATGAAAGTCTGATGATATTTCTGCATTTGAAAGTACCTATTGATTGTTTTCACAGAACACCCAGCAATCCCTTTCCCCCCTACTTTCCAACCCTGTCAATTACTGAAAGTGCTAGATGCTGAGAAAAATAAGAGGTAAAATAGAGTCAGACTTGAAAGTTCATGGTGCTTTTATTTTTCTGATCTTTCTAAACTGTTTCAAATAACTGTAATACAGAGAAATAACCATAGGCTTGGACATGGAAGATGTTAAACCGACAATTGCAAAATAAATGGCTTTTTCCAATATTGGTGAATTTATTCCTCACATGCCAAGTGGAAAAGAGCAGGGAGGACCTTAGAACATTTGAGGATCATACAGATTACTCAGTACTGCCTTCAATTTTTAGTTAATACATCCAAATACCAAGTATTTATTGAAAATATTGAAATAGCAAGTGTTGAATAGAAGAAAAGATATACCAAATATAATGTCTTTTCCGACTGATGGTGACCCTATACAACAAAGTAGAACAGCCTCAGGGGAATCCAATGCTGCAGCCATACCTGATTGCTCTGAGCCATAATTTGCTCAATAATAATGTGTCCTATAAGCCTTATGGGAGCAGCTTGCGAAGTCTTTTCTCCCACAGAGACTTCTGACTTGCTAACATTTTGATTAGCAGCTGAATACTTAAAAGTGCACCATCAGAAGTTCTTTCGATGCAATTGGCATGAATTAAAAATTACAGCCATAGAGTTAAATCAGCATATCCACATCTCTTTCTTTTTTTCAAGTACACTGAGGAATTCTCCATATCTTTGAAATTTAGGATTTGAGTGCATTGATCCCTATGACTATTTCATGTTTTTTTTTTCAGAAATCTAGAGGGATTTCCCTTCTAAATATTTTCATCATAATTAAAGACACTGGGAGTTCTGTGTGTGCAGAGTTGACAACAGTAAGATGGATCATGTCCGCTAACACTTCTTGTAGTTTGTCTGTTACACCCTCCCCCAAGCACAGGAGATCTTTTTTTGGATTGCATGGTTCACAGCTCTTAATAATCACCTGTAAATTCACATGTGCAGCTTCAGTTTGGGATCAGAACTCATGCTAGGGTCTGCTACCCCTTATACCTGAAAAAAAAATTCTCTGCTTTCTGTTCCATGGACCATATCTTCCAGAAGTCTGGCTCTTTTTCCTAAAACCTCAAAACTCTGAAGATCATGTTACATTCAACTCCCTAAGCTCCAAGACAGCCTGGGTTTTAGTCAAACACATTCTACCTGTTAATCAAGGCACTTCCCAATAATTCCAAGCATTTTTTTAAGATTAGACAGAAATAACCTAACAGAAGAGAAAGGGGAAAAATAACAAATACAGAAAAAGCTTATTCTTTAGCAGTATTTAGTTTGGCAAGACAATTAACGTTATACCATTTTGTAATACCGATCTTTGTTAACTCACTAAAAGTCATGCCAATTGCCGTTGAATGGATTCTGATTCATTGGGCAGAGTAGACTTGACACTGAGGTCTTTAACCATTGTGCCTTCATGGTTTCTACAAATATACTAATTGCTTTCAAATATTATCTTTATTCCAAGTTTTCACTATCCAGGCAACAATAATATAAAATTAGAAGAGTAGGTACTTGTTCAAGATCACCTGTTTATGTGGATGAGCCAAGAGTTGTACTTAAACTATTCAAGGTCAAAACCACATGCCTCTCATCATACTATTGTATGTACCCTCAGTAGTGCTGTGGTATATGAAAAAAGTCTATCACACAGTCTTCAACGAGTTTTCATTAATGATAGTGAGACAAAGACAATAACAGTTTTAAATAACCAATTCAATTTCATTGATTACTGAATATTAGGAACATTTCTTACAGTTCAAATCATTACAGTTAGTATTTATTGGTATTAAGAGTGACTGTTAAATGATAGATTTTATTTTCAAAACCCATTTAAATTGTAACAGATTACACTTTGGTAGATGGAGTGGATTGCTCCTTTGATACCTACTTCAATTCCAATTTCATTCCTCTTCCTATATTTTACACACTAGAAAGCTGAAGCTATGATTTCCACATATCTAAATTCCAAGAAGATTTATTATTTATGACATAAAAAGTGTTATCAACATGTAGGAGTATATACAAGTATGGAAATAGAATATTTTAAATGGTATATGTGACATCATAGAAGAGAGAGTTATTGTTAAATCAGTTTTAATTTGGCAAATGTCTTTGAAAACATAGAGCTAGCGTGATCCTTAGAAATAAAGATGGTGAGACTTTGTATGATGTACTTTGGACATGTTGTTCAGAGAAATCAGTCCTTGGAGAAGGAAGTCATACTTGGTAAAGTAGAAGGACAGGAAAGAAGAGGAAGATGCTAAAGGGATAGATTTTCACAGTTGCAACAAAGGACAAGGATGCTTTTCATCATAAGGGTCACTATGAGTAAAAAAAAAAATGGAGTATACCGAATAGCAGCAGCAAATGGGATATTGAAAACTCATACATAGCCAACTACAGTTTCCTAAGAAAAGAAGAATGATGAAAATCAAAATTCACAGAGAAACAATCCAATCAATTAATAAACCACCCAAACAAGTCTCAAAGACCAGAACTAGATGGTGCAAATTATCACTACCAATAACTCTGATATAAATCATATTAGAAGGTCCTGGACAGAGTGGGAGAACAGATGTAGAAGTTATAGAAGCAAAAAAGTTGGAGGAGACAGTGTTCAAGCAAAATCTTGGATCACAAATGAATAATATAATTTCTTCCATTGGCTATAAAATTTTAAAACTTGTAAAGTGTTTGACATCTGGAAAATTATGTATTCTCAATGGACTTGATGCTATTTCTCCATGGAATTTGTAAAATAACACGTAACTCATGCGGTTATTGTGAGAATTAAACAGAGTAGCAAATGCTAAGGTTTAAAAGATGCAAGTTTTATTTTTTTAATTATAAGAATTCCTTCTTTTCTCAACACTTTAGAAAGTATGGGTTTTTTTTCCTATATGTATTTTAATGTTATTTCAAATTAATATTTTTGTCAATATTTATTAATTGGGTACCTAATATCCATATGATTGTTGGCTGAATGGATACTGCCTTTAATAAATTGTTTATTCATGCTTTCTGTCCATTTTTAAATTGAGCTATTTGTATGCTCCTTCCTAAGGTATAGGTTCTTTTGCTTTATGGATTTTTTAGTTTAGCCCTTTATCTTGGGTATTATTACTGAAAATTTTTTTCCATTTTCTCTTGATTGGCATGTGAACTTGAATAACATTTGTATTAATTATTCTTCCTTGTAGTTTAGAATATTAGGATATATTCTGTTAGACAGGATTTTCTAGAGAAACAAAATCAAGACATTAATGATTTTTTATCTATTTCTATAGACAGATATATACAATATAAAAACTAAAGAGATAGTCTATAGAGCAGTAAAAATGTCTGAGTACAACTCACTTCCATGAAACAGCCAATACACTGATAGGCTTTTAAGTCTTGAGGGCCTTTGGATGAAAGTTAAGGAACCAGAGAGCCGGGTCCTCTATAGAACAGTACAGCCATTCCAGCCACAGGCAGCAGACAACATGGCAGATCACCAATACTCAGTCAGATAACAGGGTTCAACAGTCCCCAGCTCAAGTGATGTCTACTCCAGTAGGGTGGCAAGGCAGGTCTTTTAAAATTATTATTACTAATAATTTTATTGGGGTCTTGTACACCTCTTATCACAATCCATATACACATTCATTGTGTCAAGAACATTTGTACATTTGTTGCCTCATCATTCTCAAAACATTTTTTTCTGCATGAATCCTTTGTATCAGCTCCTCATTTTCTTCCCCCTTTCCGCCACCCTCCTCATGAACCCTTGATAGTTTATAAATTATTTTTATTTTGTCATGTCTTACACTTTGTGTTGTCTCCCTTCACCCACTTTTCTGGTGTCCATCCCCCAGGGAGGAGGTTCTATTTAGATCCTTGTGATCGGTTCCCCCTGTCTACTCCATCTTACCCTTACCCTCCTGGTATCTCTACTCTCCTTAAAGGTTCTGAGGGGTGCATCTGTCCTGAATCCCCTGTGTTTCCAGTTCTTATCTCTACTAGTGTATATAGTCTGTTTTAGTCAGATTTGTGAGATAGAATTGGGATTGTGATAGTGTTGAGGAGGAAACATTAAGGAAACAGAGGAAAGTTGTACGTTTCCTTATTATAATACTGCACCCTGACAGACTTGTCCCCTCCCCGTGACCATTCTATAAGAGGATACCCAGTTGCCTACAGATGGGCTTTGGGTCTTTACTCTGCACTCCCCTTCATCCAACATGATGATTTCTTGTTCTTTGATGCCTGGTACCTGATCCCTTTGACACCTCCTGATTACACAGGCTGGAGTGCTTCTTCCCTGTAGGCATTGTCGCTTCTCAGTTAGATGGCTACTTTTTTATCTTGAAGTTTTTAAGATCCAGGCACTTTATCTTTTGATAGCTTTGTCCTTCACAACATTTACTTATGTACCCACTTTATCATCAGCAAACATGTTGGGAAGGTGAACATCAGGAAATGTCAGTTTAATAGAGCAAATTATCCTTGTATTGCAGGAGTAGTTGAATAGAGACTCAGGGTCCATCTGCTACCTTAAAACTAAACCTATAAATATATGCACACAGATCTATTTCCCCATCATCATATATAAATATATTTACCTGTGTACATGCCTGTATAAATGACCTTTGCATCCTAGTTCTTTCCTCTATTCATTTTACTTTCCTCTTGTCTCTCTATCATGCTCAGCCTTCATTTGGGTTTCAGTAATTCCCCTGGGTAACATTGCCCATGATCAAGCCCTACCACGCCTCCTAGACCCTCCTTGTCACTGATTTTGGATCCCTTGTTTTCCCTTTCCCTGCGTTTGTTAACAACCAATTCTTTTCCTGCACCCCCTTCTTTCCCATGCCCCCCCCAGAACTTTTAGTCTCGTTGTATTCTCCTCCATGTTATTTATCCCACCTATCTTATTTAGATAGACCCACAAAGATAATAACATGCGCAAAAAACAAGACAGTAAAACAAAGCAACAAAAGAAAACAAACCACCACCACCTCGACCAACACCAATGACATAAAATAAAAGCTGATAACTAGTTCAAGGTCTATTTATTAATCTTTTTTTGGGGGGGGCATCACTGCTCTCCGGTGGTGGGAGTAGGAGGCCACGCCCCACTGCTGGACTTCAACCTCCGTCCCAGTGGGCCGCAGTCCCGCGCACAACCACTACGCCACCGGGGCTCAGCCCGTATTTATTAATCTTTAAGAGTTTTTTTCCCATAGAATCTGAGGTATGCCCTGGCATATATAGGTATGCCCTGGCTCCAAAGTCTATTATTGGTTCCCTACTTCATGCTGGTGTATTGCATTCACATATTGGAGTACCTGGTTGAAGTGTGGTCCCTCTTACCAGAAATAAACAATATCCACCAATGTGTTATTTTTCTTCCCTCCCCCTCTTTTTAGTTGGGACCATATGTATCCATGGATTTGGTCCAACCCCTGTCATACTACCTGGAGCTCACTGCAGGAATGTTTGTATACAGTAGCCTTTTCCCTATGTTCTTTTTGCATTTTTTGTTATTATATATATGTTTATTGACTTATCTTACACAATTCAATATATCCATTCACAATCAATTCTGTTGTTCAATCCCACAGAGTGAGGTTATACAATACCCTATCAGCTATTAACCTATCAGCTCCCCAATACTCTCTTCCCCCCTCATTTCCCATACCCTCAGGGAACCAATACAAAATGGTTTCAATACAACCCTACAAAATTGTTACAGAGCCTTGCTTAGACTACTTGAAGAAAACCAAGATTTATTATAATAAAACATGGTGATATTGATAAAGGGTGGCACCATAAAGATGATATAGAACCTCAAGGTTAGCCTATCTGCCGATCACACTTTATTGTCCTGTTGATCCTGGGGTACAGTACTCTGCTCCTCTCTTTGTGCTTGCTCCACCTACTTCTGTGTAGCTCAGTACAGATTGTGATAGAAACTTGTTTGAATGGTTTAAATGACCATAAATCCTTTGAGAAGTGTCTCAGTTTGTCACATAGGATTAAAATAATCATAATATATTATTGATTCTTTGATGTCTGTGTGCTAAATTTATACTTCACTATATTAGTAGATATATAAAATATCACTTAAAATAATTTTCAAAAATGAAAAAGAACCATTAATCCATACATGCTGCATATTGAACATCATTTTGTCAGAGTTTCTTGTATTTTATTGTTTATTAAGCTTACCTCAGTGGAGTCATGTTGTACTTGTTTTTTTGTGTATGGCTTGCTTCACATTGCAGAATTTCCCACAGTGCTTTCCATGTGGTGATGTGCTTCATGCATTCATCACTGCTTTTTAGGGATGCATAGTACTGATCTTAAGGGAATTTCAGACTACAGTGACACAGGCCATGGGTTGGATGTCCCACAGGTAGTGTAGCTTGCAAGTTAAGACTGAGAACTAGCTAAGGCATTCTCACCCTTGACAAATCATCAAGTAGGAAGAGACAAAGAAGAAAAGGCTTGCCGCGCCATTTATCTCTCCACCCTTCAATCAGTTCCACATGTGTTCGTTGGACAGGTTAATACAATACAACTATTTATCATTTATATATGTGTGTGTATATGTGTGTATATATATCACAGATAGCATTGTACTTCAGACATGTCTTGAATATTTTTTGACAATAAAAGTGATTGAAAAATAAATTCTGCTTGAATTTTAATTATGCATCATTAGCATAGGAAGATTTCTTAGAAATGTCCATGTCATTAAAGTTTACTCAATGTTCTCTTATTTATGACCACTTGCCTAGTCATATCTAGCAACACTATGCCTGACAATGTTTCACTGCTATTGATAAGGCTTTCAGTGACTAATCACGTAGAATTGGACAATATGTTTCTTCTTTGTAGTCTGTTTTTATTCTGGAAATGCCGCTGAAATCTGCTCTCACTAGACAACACTGATCCTTTTTGAAATCTTGCCTTTAAAGCTTCCAGCATCGAGGGAATATGCAAGGCACACAGTATGATAAACTAGTGGACAAGGGACAGAGTTCAATTTTGAGAATGCTACCAGAAAAGCCTTGTAGTCACTCAAAATTCACACCAATATCTCACATTTTTAATAGTGAATGTTTGCTATAGTGGCATTTTATCATATATAGATTCATCAGACCAGAATGTTAACTATTCTTTTTTATTAGCATAAATACATTAATGATTGAAATAAATTCTATGTGGGGAGGCCTTTTAACCTTCTATCTAGCTTTCAGAGAATAAACTTTTCTATTTTGGGAATTCAGTTAATACAGATATAGGTATGTCACTTTGTATGAGCCAACTAATGAGGGGTGAGTAATGTGCAAGCACTTAGAGAGTGGGGCAATTTAGGGAAGAGTCAACTAATGAAATATCAAGGGACTTGTTGAATTGATGTATCATGGCCCCTTGGATCCTCAGTAGTAGCAGAGCAGTTCAGTATCACTCAAATCTCAATTTGTCCAAGATTTTCCTAAAAATGCTGTAGGAAACCATCCTCCACTCATTTATGTTTGTCACATGTATTTCAATGGGTGGCATATTATATTACTATGATGCTGGAAGCTATACCAATGATTTAATTGAAATGCTAGCAAACTCATTCATAGAAAACTCATTCATTTGAGCATCCAAGATAAGACAAAACTGGGAATAGGTGTTCACTTCCAAGAGATTAGTCACTGAAAATCGTGTGCATAGAAGAGGAATAGTTTTGGAATACAGTGCCAGAGGATGAGCCCTGGTAAGTCAAAATCACTCAAAACACAATTGGGGAAGATCTGTCTCCTCAAACTACTGTCTTCCTTAATGATGGAGATGGAGTAAAGTTGTGAACATCTTTGTTTCCTTGTGGCACATGACTCAAAATGACCAAAAGTGGCTGCCAAAATCCATTGATTAGAAGGTGGAATGTTAGGCGCATGAATCTAGGAAAATTGGTAGTCATCACAAATTAAATAAATTACTAAATAAACATTAACATCCTTTGCACTAGTGAGATGGACTGGATTAGTTTGGGCCATTTTCAATCAGACAGTCTTCTGGTTTGCTCTGTTGGCAATGGCAAATTGGAGAGGTATGGTGTTGGATATGTCACCCAGTTGAAAAATCAACATCTACTTTGAATGACAATTCTCTAAGTGATTGAATGATATCTTTATGTTAGAAAATAAAGTCACTTAACACAACTATTGCTCAAACTTAATCACTACTAAAACTGGTAATACAGAAATTGA
>PVJH01032034.1:0-23103 GCA_004026705.1 Nesogale talazaci
AGAGGGTTATCTGGAACCTCCTGTGCCTCCCCAGGCTGATCTACTGGCTGACCTTCGCCGTGGGCCGATCCTTCCGAGGCTTTGGCTACGGCCTCACGTTCCTGCCCCTGCTGGCCATGCTGGTGTGGAACCTCTACTACATGTTTGTGGTGGAGCCGGAGCGCATGCTCACTGCACTGGAGAGCAGCCTGGACTACCCAGAGCACGCCCGCTCCGCCTCGGACTACAGGCCCCGCCCCTGGGGCTGAGTCGCCCCGCCCTCTGGGCCTCGGACGCTTCTCTGAGCACGTCTGTGGGGCCTAGCCATGGCCTCCAAAGGACGAACCCTGTTACTGTCCCAACAGAAGGGCCGTCGATCGGAGCACATGCCGTTCTGCCTCTGCCGGTGTTTCATCATGGAAGATAGAGGCAGCTATGCAGGAGGGGGTAGTCTTCTTACAGGGGCAGAGGCTGTCCATCGACCATGTCCCTTCAGGAGGCTGAAGGGAGAGGGGAATCCTCTCTCCCTGAGCAGCCTTCACCACCCTCCTACTAGGCCTGCTCACGCCAGGCCCTGTCCCACTTCCCGGGCTCCACAGCCGAACTCCAAGCGGGAGGCTTCAGAGACTGGAAATCCTCCCTGGCCTAAGGACCACGGCTTGACATGACACCTGACAGCCCGTGGGTGAAAACCTTCCCTGGAGGACGCTGCATTTCAGACCTTCTGCGATTGGCCCTCATGGGTCCTTAGCTCCGTCGAGGCTACTCCAACTGCCCCAGCCCAAATCACTGCCTCTTCCCTTCTAGCCCCATGACCTCCCACCTTGAGTCACGCCCCTCGGATGGGAGAAGAGGCCAGGAGTCCTGCTGCCTCCCAGCATGCTAAACCTGTGTGTGCCCGTGTAGACAGTGGCCAGACAGTGGCTGAAGTTGTAACTCTGTGTGAGGGAGTATGTGTGCGGGGGAGGGGACAATAAATGACCACCAGTCTTTCTCTTGATGTTTGTTGCCCAGCCACCGGCGTTTCTTTTTTGTCTGTTTGTTTTGTTTTGTTTTGTTTTTTGGGCATCACTGCTCTCCGGTGGTGGGAGTAGGAGGCCCAGCCCCACTGCTGGAACTGAACCTCCGTCCCAGTGGGCCGCAGTCCCGCGCACAATCACCACGCCACCGGGGCTCAGCCCCCACCGGCGTCTCTTGACTCAGACCGTGCAGCAGAGCCCCCGGGAGGGGCTGGAGCAGGTGAAGAAACAGAGCCTCGAGCAGAAACGTGTGCACCGCACTCATCCTCAGCACTCCTGTCCCCAGAACCAGCCGCAGTCAGTCCAATAAGACTCAGATGTCGGGCTCCGCTCATCCATAGTCTATTTCAGGACCACCAGGGCAGCCCATAGCCAGTCAGAGGCCTCTCATTCAGGCCTGTAAGAAGTCCCATCCAAGGAGTTTGGGGGGTGGGGGGGGAGTAACACCAAGAGGACCATCCCTCTGGTGGAAACCTCCTCCTAGGTCTCTTCCCAAGGGCGTCAGGGCAGTCCCCTCTGGCCATCGCTGGGGGGTTGAAGTTGGTTTGAGGTTCTGCAGAAAAGCAAGATGGGGCTGCCCAGGGTCTGGGTCGGAAGACCGACCCTCCAACCTCCACAGGGGTGAGGCGAGGCGCAGCGGGTCCGGGGAAGTTCTTCCCTTCAGGGCATGTCCCTCAGTTAATGGGCTGGTACTCTGAGCGCCGCCTGTGGTGCAGCAGCAGGATCAGGCCGCCCCCCAGGAGCATGAGCCCCGGAGTCCCCAAGGCCACCGCCATGATGCCCAGGACGAATGGGGACAAGGCATCCACTGGAGGGGCACCCACACCGAGGAGCATGGACCTAGAGCGAGAGGGGTGAAGAAGAGAAGTCAGGCAGGCCTGCGGAGGCTGCTGGGGGCCCGCCTCCAGCCCTCAGCCAGGCCCTGGCTCTCACCAGCTGAGGTACAGTTGGTCCCAGTAGCCAGGGCCTGTGGGAGCCCCGAACGTCAGGTTGAAGGCACAGAAGGTCTGGGGCCCAAAGAAGGCCCGGACAATGGGTGACTGGGGAAGGGGGTATGTCAAGGTGAGGTGAAGTGGGGACGCGTGGCAGGGCAGGGCGGATTCTCGGCTCCCCTGCTTCTGGGAGAAAGCTACAGGTCGCCACTGCACGAAGCCTGACGGACGGGAGCCCCACAGCAGCTGCTCCAACTAGGAAGGAAGAGAGAGACATGAGAAGTTAAAGCCGTCTTCTTGTCCCTCCCTCACCCCCTCCCAGTCTCGTGAAGGCCCTGTGCTCTGGGAAGTGGGAATCCACCTCCAAGGCCTGGCTCTAGCCCTAACAGGCGGTGTGCCAGGGTCTCAGACTCTCTGGGTCATCAGTCGAAAGTGGGTGGAGGAGTAGGGAGTCCTTGTCTCGCTCGCTCAGACACCCTGAAAGCCTACACCCAGTTTCTTCCCCCCGGAGACCCCTGCAGACCTCCTGCACACGTCACAGGGCACTGCCTCCTGGCTGTGTCCTCCCCCAGGGGCGATCGTGCTGGCCCAGGACTTGGCGGAACCAGAGAGAGTGGACAGATGACAGCAGTCCTAAGGGGGTCCTGGCTACGTCTCCCACCCGGCGCGTCTCCCCGGGAGGCCTGACCTGGAAGACTGCAGGGGCATATTCGTCGTCGATGGAGTGCTGCTCCTGCACTGAGGGACAGCTCAGGCCCTGGCTCAGGGTAGCCACCTCCAGCCCAAACAGGGAGCGGTTTCCCCTCGGAAAGACCCCAGTCAAGGCCACCTCCAGCTGGCTGGCATTTGCTGTATGCAAGAGGCGAGGGGGCTGGGTCGGCCGGCCGGATCCAGAGAAAGCCTGGACCTAGAGAGCGGGGAGCCCCAGGAGGGCAGGGAAGCAGATGAGTGTCTCTGCTTGAGAGCCACACCCCGGGGGACCCGCTCCTCATCCCCGCCCCCCCTCACCCGGAAGGCCAGGCTGCCATTGGCAAAGGCTTTGCCAGGGTCGTGTCTGGGGCGGCCTCGGAAGGTGGCGCTCAGGGTGGCAGGGTCCAGTGAGTCATTGATGCTGTTCCAGGAGAACTCGGCCAAAGAGTAAGGGGGATACGGCTTTCCCGGGAGCTCCGCTGATTCCTCGGACACATTGGTGCTGTCAAACTCAAACAGCTGTGGGACAGGGCAGGACGGGGCTTGCCTCGGTCCGGTTTCTCCTGGACCGTACCTCTCTGGGGGCACCTCCCCATGACCCCCCAGCCTGGCCTCAGGTCAGTCACCCCGTCTCATGAGGATGAACCTTCTCCTGTTTATCTCCCCGCCTGCCCCCACCCCCCCACCCCCTGGCTCCTCCTCACCCTGGTAAAGAAAAGGGCAGAAGAAAACTGGACGCTGTCCTTGGGGACCACCATCAGACCCCCCTTGTCGGGCTCCGGGGAGAGCAGGAGGCTCCAGTTGACGCTCAGGGAGCTGTGGGGGGTGTTGGTGGCCACCAGCAGCACTGCCGGGGGGCCCAGGCTGCTCCACACATAGTGCAGGGTGGAGTTGGTACCCACAGCCCGGACATGAAGCAAGTTCTTGGGGGATCCAGGCCAGCCGGGGATGACCTCCAGAGACACCTGCCACAGAGGGTAAGGCGAATGAGAGGGGCGGGTCAGGACAGGTGAGAGGGAGGGGCTAAGCTTAGGGGAGGGGCACCTGGGAATGCTGGTCAGGGACCTACATCAAGAGGCATGGCTGTGGGAATGAGGGGAACCCTGGGGAAGGGGAAGGGGGGCATGGAGGAGATGGCGGTCCAGCCAGAACAACCGTGACCCTCGGGGACCATCCGAGCACGGGCGATGAGCGCAGAAACCCGTGCACCGCTGGCCAGGACCGCGGTGGTCAGGTGTGAGTCAGGGTCCCACGCCATTCGCCTGCAGCCACGAAGCCCTCCCCTCCCCCGCCGCCCCCAGGGCTTCTCGCATCCCCGCGACCTCCCCGCGCCGGGCCACGGTGGGAGAAGCCTTCTCTGGGCCACATTCCAGCCAGCGCACAGGGGAGCCCTTCCTGCCCGGCCGGTCGCCCCGCACCCGGAGCCCTCACCTGGCGGGACTCCTCCCCCAGCAGGCCGAGGGGGGCTGCAGACAGAAGGAGGCTCACCAAGAGCATGGAGCTAGGGGGGCGGCACCCCCAGCCCCACCCGGGCTCCCCCGAGCCCCACATGCGGTCCGACTTCCGAAGAGGCCGCGGAAAGTCAGCTGACTCCCAGTCGGCTGATCCCTTTAAGGGGCGGAGTCGCCACACCAGCTCTTAAAGAGACCGCCGCCCGTCGGTCAGACCCGGGACCTTCCTGCAGACCCGAGGGCTCAGGTCAGAGGTGGACATCCCGGGTCCCGGATCCAGACGGGGTGCCAGTCCAAGTCCGTGGGAGACACCGCACCCCAGAGACCTCGTTTCGTCCATCTGATACGTATTTGAACGCTCAGACAGGGTTTTATCCGGGAAG
Source organism: Nesogale talazaci (assembly GCA_004026705.1). Classification (NCBI taxonomy): domain Eukaryota; kingdom Metazoa; phylum Chordata; class Mammalia; order Afrosoricida; family Tenrecidae; genus Nesogale; species Nesogale talazaci. Next base: position 4,455 of record PVJH01032034.1, read on the forward strand.
GGTTAATTTCTTTTTATTTTTTTTATTTTTTTTTTTAGGCATCACTGCCCTGGTGGTGGGAGTAGGAGGCCCAACCCCACTGCTGGAATTGAACCTCCGTCCCAGTGGGCCGCAGTACCGCGCACAACCACCACGCCACCAGGGCTCAGCCCCGGGAAGGGTTAATTTCATTGTGGGGATGATGGGTTCAGAAAATAAGATCTTGTCACGAGGAAAGGGATCCTCGGGGGTTGATGAATGAACTTCCCCAGTCGTTTTTCTCTTATATGAAAATTAGACTAATAATGCCCAGTGCCATCAAGTCCCTGTCAACTCCCTAGGAAGGGCCGTATATACGGTTTTTGAGGCTTTATGTATCTTTAGGGGGTGCCGCCTCATTTTCCATACATACAGGCAGAACATAACCCAGTTGCTCCAGTGGTGGTGGTTGGGAGGGGGGAACCCGTTTCTGATGTGTCCTTCCGGAATATTGTCTGCAAGCTCAAGAAGAGGTAGTGTAGGGCTGAGCCCCGGTGGCGTAGTAGTTGTGTGCGGGACTGCGGCCCATTGGGTTGGAGGTTCAAATCCAGCAGCAGCTCTCCAGGAGCAAGGCTGGGCCTCCTACTCCCGCCACCAGAGGGCAGTGATGCCCCCCCCCCCGAAAAACAAAACAAAACAAAAAAAGGTAGTGTATTGAAGTACCAGGCAGGCATAGCACCTGCATTGTTTCCCCTGAGACTGAGTACTGTTCCCCATCCATCTCCGTGGAGCTGCTGAATTCTCCACATTCACTGCAGGGAGTGTTCTGGGGCTCTACCGAACCGAACAGAACCCTGCTGATTGTTTTCACCAGTGCCCCAGGGCCGACAAGGAAGCAATGTTCCTGCGGCATTTCATGTACCTGCAAGCAAACCCACAATCGGACCAAAGCGAGGGCCCAGGCGTGAAGCTCACACACTGCTTTCATGCCCACCTCCCCAAGCACCTGCCAGATGGCAGTAGGCTCGCTCTCTAAGAGGTAAGCATCTCACGTTTTACAGGGCTCTCATTGTCGTTAGCCTGGGAGCTGTGCATATTTTTTCCCCTAAAGGCTAAGGAAATTCATTGTGTTATTGCAAACACTGCCTCTCCCCCCCTCCGCCCCCCCCACCTTTGCTTTTTGTCATGCAGATATTCGAATGAATGTACTTACATTTCCTGATTGGTTATGGATTTTTAAATTCTTCCTCTTCCGCCGCTTGTGCTTTTAGTTAAAATTGTCCAGCTGCTTGGACCTCTGTTCTTCTGCCTTTCTTTCTCTAGAGCAGCGGTTTTCAACCCTCATGCCATGACCCTTCCATACAGTTCCTCGTGTGGTGGTGACCCCCAACCATAACATTATTTTTGTTGCTGCGTCACCACTGTCATTCTGCTACTGTTGTGAATTGGGTGACCCCTGTGAAAGGGTTGCGACGCACAGGTTGAGAACCGCTGCATCTAGTGGCTCCAGTGGGACTCTTCAGTTCCCTTCGCTGAGGAAAAACAGTATTATCTTTTATCAATTCTGGAGGACGATTGAAATAAAAACAATCTTGCCTGAGTAGAAGGTTTGGCTCATCAGAAAATCAAGCTTCTTTCCATCCAGCTTTTTATTTACTTTATGGGGAAAAAAAGGATTTGGGGCTGAGTCCCGGTGGTGTAAGTGGTTGAGTGCGGGACTATGGCCCGCGGGCTTGGCGGTTCAAATCCAGCGGTGGCTCTCAGGAGCAGCACGACCATCAGAGGCAGTGATGCCCACAAAAAAAAAAAAAAAAAGGATTTGATTGAATCTAGAATCTAGTACTTGGCAACGTAAAAGACTATCAACAGAAGTTTGGGTGGCAAAATTCATGCTCTAGAGTTCAGTCTACAGGGTTGGAGCAAACCAGAAGTTATTTTGGCGGGGCCTTTGAACACAAGGTCAAACTTGGGTCTTGAGACGGGAGGGGCTTTGAAGGCTTACAGGAATACAGGTAAATCGAACAGGGCACGGGATTCGGTTCAGAACAGGCAATGCAGGCTACATCTCACTTTTGTTGACCTTTTATTGTGGTTTGAGCAGGCTGAGAGAACTAGTTTCCCATGCAGTCGTTGATGCGTTGTAGGTGACAGCGCTCCCACTTCCTCCCTGGGCTCTCCCTTTCCAGTCATGCTTCCTTCCTGCCCCTTCCAGTCTCCGCTGGCTGCCTGTGCCCATGGCTGCCTGTGCCCGAGGAGGTGCAGGCGCCTCAGGTGGGCTCATTCCGGAGTCCCCGGCGCAGTGGTTAAACACTGGGTGGGCTGCTGGAAGCCCCTCACCCAGAAGCTATGGTTTAAGAGGTTGCCTCCGTGAGGATTACAGCCTGGGAAACACTCCGTTGCACTCGAGGCAATGCTTGTAGTTTGAAGAGTGAACGCTGATGGCTTTGGACTGGCCTAAGCAGGAAGTGACAAGGATTGGTCCTTAAGCAGAGCTGTCCCTTTTCTCACGTCCGTCAGGACAGCAGGCTGCAGATGAAATTTGGGGTCTGCCACCAGCACAGCACTTGACCCTTAGGCACGTCGCTTTATCCGTCACACCCTTCCTTATAAATTAAGGGATGTTACCTTCCGTATAAGGTTGCTGTGAGGCTTACGTGAGTGAACAAGAGGGATTTTGGCATCTGCTACACAGGAGGCATTCTGTTTTAGTTAATATTTTCTAACTGCCCGAGTAGTTCAACTTAGAACCTGACGAAGTCCCAGTGCAGGGAGGAGATAAATAGGGCTGAATGTATGACTCAGAAAAGACAAAGAGGTGGGTGGAAGGCCCCGAAGCCAAGAGGAAGAACACTGAAGGAATCACAGGCTGGCCCCTCCCGAGCCTCCAGCTCTCCAGGGCCCCTTGATAACAACAGAGCGGCAGAAGAGGTTTCATCTTGTTTCTGCTAGCAGGGTGGCAGGGGGCCAGGGTGACACATGCTCATGAGAAGGCGGAGAGTCATAATGTGGTCTGGCACCACAGAGCACTAGTAAGTACAAGCGCTAAAGGTAAGCCAGTTGGCTCTGGAAGCTAATCAAAGTGTGAAAAAGGGAGGAAGGGGTAAACTGCTCTAAGACTGTGTGGGAGCGACTGTACAACACTGCTTGCTATGACTAACCTTGGAGTGGCCTAATGTCTGGATGGGGCCCTCAAAAAACGACTTGAAAGAAACGGGAATGTTGAAAAGGGATGCTTTCTGTCCTTTAAAACAAATGCCTAGCCCTGGTTCCTGCTGGGCATGGCACGGTGGTTGGGCAACAGCCGTGGTCTGGACAGGTTTCTCCTGTTCTTTGGGTGGTGAACGCAAAAGGTGCTCTTAACGCTTTGTTCTTTTATCACCACAGGGTCTCAATCGAGATGTGCTGAGAGGCTGAGGACCAGCCCTTCAGAAGGCAAATGGGGCAGACAGCTCATGACCTCATTCCCATCTCCCTTCTCCCCCAGCAAGGCTGCCTGCCTCTCCCTTCTTTGTCAGCAGGCTGAGATGTGACCCAAGGTTGAAAAACACATAACAACGGTCTCAAATGACTTAGATTTAATCATCGGAAGCAAACTAAATGGAAAGCTTACAATAGAGAATTACTTGTCAGTGCCTTTTGCAAACTGAGCTGGGACAGAAAGGGGCTGGGGGGTGCCCCTCCACCTGATCCCCCTCCAAACAAAGACGTCCACAGTGGCCCTGGCCTCTGGCTCAGGGAGGGAGGTGACGCTGCCGGCTGTGTGCGGAGTCTGCTTGCCCAGCGCTCACTCCTGGCCCGCATCAGGGGCTCCTCCTTGCCGGTTCTGGTCATCGCCCTTCTTCTTGTGGCCTGAGACGATGTCATCAATCCGCAGCAGCAGGACTGCCGTCTGGGGAAAACACCACAGCCCCAAAGAGGTTAGCAGAAAAGAGAAGGACATCTATTTGCTCGAAACCACATCACCTAGCCCCTCCCACTCAGCTACCATTTTATCTGAAATCTACCCTTCCAGGATCTTGAATAAACATGGCTCTCCCTAAACAATAGGGAGACAGCTTATGTTATGCTGTTGGCCCCTCCCATTTATCTATGTATGTATGCGCTCAGGAAAACAGTCACACCCTCGACTGCTGGGCGTCCATCCTGACTCCGGGTGACCCGCTGGGACAGAGTAGGATGCTCCCAGCGTTTCTCAGAATCACTTCAGGAGCAGCTTGCAGTCTCACGGTTCTCCGGTGGAGCGGCTGCCGGGCCTGAGTCCCAACCTGCCTGTGAGGAGAGCCGGGCCGACCCGCAGCACCACAAAGGGACTCTCAGAACCAGTGGGTCGGAGGGCCCTAAGAGGAGCAGATTTGCGGAAGGACTCCACACCAGTTTGATTGGTTCAGTCATGGCAGAGGGAGACGAGGGCATTGTGGGATAACCTGCCTGAGGGATTTTGACTCTGGTCAACATGGAGGGGTGGCCGAGTTTAAGATGGTATGTTGGCCATCTCTGAGCTAAGCACTGCTACCTGCTTCCTGCCAGGGTCAAAATGTCCCTCAAAAGGGATCTGGTTGCTCTTATCAGCCATGACTGAACTATTTTGATGGTCTGGGCTTGGGGAAGGTCTGCCTTCAATAATCTCTCCTTCAAAGACTGGCCTGAACCCACTGGTTTCTGCAGCGAGTGCCTCACCTCCACTGCCGTCTTGTATGTTTGTAATTTTACTGCCAGTGGTTCCCAGATGCCCAGCTCCTTCATGTCCACCAAAGTACCGGTTTCTCCATTCACACCCCAAGTCTCACAGTTCTCCTGGGTGTGCTTGGCCTGCGGGTATATAAGCAGGTGAAGTGAGAGAACACACAGGGGGTGGGGGGTGGGGGGGTGGGGCCCACTGGCATGGAACATCAGACTGAAACGACACCAACAGATCTGGACTGGTAAGAGTACAGGGGAAATAGTGACAACATCAAGTCAAAGACCAGTGGCCAGGCTTCAAGAGGACAAGCTTCCTGTAGCAACACTTGCACAGACAGGTAGGAGCCACCAGCTTAGAGCAGGCACACAGCCTCCCTTATGGCATCAAGAGTTTGACAGAGAGGACTCACCCGAAGGGAGGTGAGCAGACGGATGGTGCTAGCCCCACAGTTCTGGATGAGGGTCCGAGGGATGACCTCTAAAGCCTGGGCAACAGCGCGGTACGGCCACTGCTCCACACCGGTCATGGCCTTGGACTTTTCTGTCAATGCATGGGCCACAGCCATCTCAGAGGCCCCTCCTCCCGGCACAAGCTGAGGGTCCAAGAGGACGTTGCGACACACTTGCATAGCATCCTGGAGGTTTCGCTCGACTTCCTTGGGGAAAACCAACACATAATATGAAGCCAAAGCTCGATGACTCAGGTGCCATCAGAGGCACCCCAGGACTTCCTGAGAGCCAGGGTTAATAAACCAAGAAGGAAGGTGAGAAAGATGGGGAAACCTCCACTGGGTGGGGCCGGCCTAGCTGTCGGGTGGGGGCCTTCCCTGCCCAGTGGTGTGCCTTAGGAGGCTGCAGAGTGTGGTGGATCTTTTAGCTGAGGGGAAAGGGAAGCCGCAGTTTCCCTGGTGAACTCTGAACATGTGCAGTCAGTTACTTTCTCTGGTGCCGCGCGCACGGCCACAACCAACTCACCGAAAGGATCTCTTTGCTGGCTCCCCGGAGGAGAATGGTGCAGGCCTTGGGGTCCTTGCACTCCGTGATGAAGGTGAAGTAGTCATCGCCGATCTTCTTGATCTCCAGGAGGCCGGCTCCTGTCCCAACATCATCTTCTCTCAGTTCCTCCGGTCTGCTGGCTATCCGGGCCCCACAAGCTCTATTTTGGGGTAGGAGGTGAAGAACCAGATTAGATCACATACCTGTACAGTCTCCCTTTGTCTCTAGGTCTGTGGCTAGGGAGAAGAGCAACATGATTGCTAGAAACATTTCTCTGCTACTCCCACCACCAGAGGGCAGTGATGCCAAAAAAAAGGGGAAACATTTCTACATCACCTGAAAGAATTTGGCTGCAAGATTTTTAAAAAAAGGAGCCAACTTTCAAACCTATACGAAGTTTCTTTAGACAAATTTTGTTTCGCCAGGTGCATTTTGTCACAAAAACAGATGCTATCTAATATCGCTTACATATAAAATAAACATGTAAAATTAACAAATGTTTGGGGGAAAAGATTATTAGTGGCTAGATCTGGAGCCAGCAGTTAGCATTTGCTTTGACGGCAGGGGGTTTTGTTTTACAGGAGGGTGTGGTTCATTGGAAGGGCACTGAATCTACAGTGATAACCAAATTTGAAAGGATAGTGATAATGGTTGCAAAACATGAATATAACCAGTGTCACTGAAACATACATGCAGAAAACTCTAAATTGGTCAAGTGTCTACTTATCAACAAGACAGCCAGAAGGGCGGCATCTGTGAGGAGACATTGGCAGGTGTAGAGATGCCCTCTAAAGCTCAGTAAACAAGTGGGAGGATGCAAAATCAAAGAACTGGGCTTGGCTCCTACATTCGCAGCAGCCACTCAGTACAGAGTATTCTGGAAAACTCCTTCAGAAGAAGCGCATAATGACAGCTGAGTCCCTGCAGAATCACCCCGATGACGAGAGAAGACTTGACACAACTGGGCAATGTAATGGACACCTGCCCAGGGAGCAAGCGATCACAGATGTCTTGGCCTGAGAGGCCAGGCGGTGGTAATTGTTGGGCTAGAGGACCTGAGGGTAGGGTGGGGACGGGGAAATCCAGGCTCTCTCGCTCCACCTCTAACTGACCGCGCTGGTGGTACCCTTCATGAAACCTCGGCAGATAACGATGCTAATGACTACCCTAGAAAACCACGAAATTGACAGGCATGGGAGGGAAAAGCAGTATTTCAAGCTGGCTACTCACCTGGCAATGCGGTTATTGTCCGTCTTCCGCACTCTGCGGATGGCTGTCACGTTGGCCCGCATGAGGTAGTGCTGCGCTAAGTCTGCACACAGAAAGGCAGAGGCGTGAGGCTGGAAGCTGGTGGACCCCAGCCATCACACCTGCGTGCATTCGGACTCAGCCAACACATGCACTCTCCTGCGACTTTTTCAGAGGCAGGTGGGCCGCAGAGCCCTACCTGAAATGCCCTTTTCCGTGATGACCACGTCGGGCTTCAGCTGGATGATGTCCTCACAGAGCTGCTGAATGTATTCCTCCTCCATCTGGAGGATCCGGGTGAAGTCTTCCTCTCGCGTGATCTCAATGTCAGTCTGTGTGGTGAAGAAAATGAGCCAATCAAGGAACTCTTGAATCAGTGAAGCTGTAAAGCTCAAGTCCATTCCCACTATGACATCCATCAGCCAGACCTCCGACCCCAGAAAGCCTAAGTTAGAACAGGATCACGTCCACTAGGTTAAGGTCCAGCTCCCATCTAGCTTAGCCTCTCCATTTCGTCAGAAAGCATCAGGCACTCAGTTCCACGCCAATCAGTGGAGCAGGCTTGGAGAAGTCTGGGCCACCCAATTCCGTGCTATCTCCGACCTGCCATTGCGTTCAGTATTTTTAGGCCTCAGTTCTTTCCCTTGGTTAAATCTCTGATTCTTGTTCTCAGTGTCAAGTCAGTATGGATGCTGGGCACAAGGGAGGACAGCATACGACTGCCACACAGGACTCCTAGAAAAGTGGATCTGAACTGCAGACTTTTCCGTCAGTCGTTGAGAACTTAAGAGCTGAGTACTGTACGACTAGGGCTCTTTAATCCTAGTTTAATGAGAGTCGGTCACTCTGTATCATCTGAGGATGAAACCTGGGAGTCTCCTGGCCTCTGGCAGTTCTCCTGTAGCACTTCCACCCTATGCTCCCCTGATGGCCTAGGGGAGGGGACTGGATGGGAAAGGCAAACCAGCACCGGGTTCAAATCCTGATTTGTGTATCTCAGCTCAGTAACCTAATTTCTTTTCTTCTTTTTTTTTTTTTTTGGGGGGGGGGGTCGCGCATCACTGCTCTCCGGTGGTGGGAGTAGGAGGCCCAGCCTTGCTGTTGAAATTGAACCTCCGTCCCAGTGGGCCGCAGTCCCACGCACAACCACTACGCCCCCGGGGCTCAGCCCCAGTAACCTAATTTCTGAAACGGAGTCAACATCCACTACTTTAAAGGGCTGGAAGAAGCGGACGTATGTAAAGAGCGGGAATCCCCAAGCGCAAGCACACACTGCCACACACGATCGACCTGAGCCCACGGGGAAGTGCCGAAGTCTCACAGGCACTGTGCGGAGCCTCACCTGACTTTCTCCCTTCTTGTACTCCAGAGAGGAGTCCAGCAGCACGATGCGGGGGTTCTTGATGTATCGCCGCATTCGGGGGTGCGTCACGTCCTTGTTAATCATGACCCCGCGTAAGACACAGGAGTCTTCAATGATGCCCCCAGGGATCTGAGCAAAGGGAGACCGGCTTTGAAGCACAACTCAAAGGAGACAATTCCTCACCCTCCTCCTCATTTACTTTTCAAGCACCTTCGTGGCAGGAGGCGCCCAACTCCACAGTGCTACAACCACACTGTCTCCTTCCCAAGGAAGCACACTGCTCTGGGACCATGCCACCCAACTGGGAGGTTGGCTGAGCCCAGAGAAGTTCAAAGACTTGAACAGATTCAGAAGAGGGGCTCTGTTTCCTCCTCCTTGAAAGACATGCTCACAGAAATGTATGCTTGCGGCACCATCTACTGGCCACAAACAGTTACAGCTACTTTTTATCTAGGCTTCCAAGTTGAGACTCAAGACGGACCAGCGCCACATGCAGGCAGCTTTTGTTTAGATTCACATATCCTGACACTGCCTGAAAAGTGTGCAAGCATGGAAACACCAAAAGCTCTTCCCCTGGCCCTTGTACATCCTAAGTAGGGAGTGACAGCAGGCAAGGCAACAATGCCTTGTCTGGGATTTCTCCTCGACTTCCCCTTTTCCAGTTTTCTCGGCAGGCTTTCTGGTTCTAACTAAAGACCCCTTGTTTTGATTTGAACCTACTCCCTCAAGTGTGATGACCCATGCTATGAAGTAACTTGTCCCCAAGGAGGGAGGAAGCACTCACCTTTTCCACTCTAGCGTATTTCTTTATGTCAATCTCCGTGCGGCCGTTCTCCTCAAACTGTACCGTTTTCACAGCATCGAGGGCTATGTTGCACGCCAAGCTGGCCCACCGGCTGATGGCTTTGGTCGTGATGGAGCTGTTGATGATGTTCAGCATCATGTCCCGGTTACTGATGTCCACAGGGGTACTAGGCATGGAGACAGGGAGCAGGCTCAGCAGACACACCTGGGCTACTGAAAGACAACTGCCCGTCTCTAAGTGACTGCACTCCGCCAAGAGGCAGGGGCAGACAGCTGCTCCTCTGTGCAGAGCTAAAAGGAGCAGGGTGTGCTACACTTAGGCATCTACCTTCCTTGTAAGCTCCCAACGGATTCACTCCTGGAAGGTATTTCAAAATGTCGGCAATCTCTCTCCCCATCTGACAACTTCTCAAAAATAAGTTAGGCAAGAAATAACTTATCCTTCATCCTCTGCTTCTACCTGGTAAGACTTGGTCCAAACACATTTTGTCTGACATCTTTTTTTGGTTTTTTTTTTTTTAAGGCATCACTGCTCTCCGGCGGTGGGAGTAGGAGGCCCAGCCCCACTGCTGGAATTGAACCTCCGTCCCAGTGGGCTACAGTCCCGCACACAACTACCACGCCACCGGGGCTCAGCCCTTGTGTCTGACATCTAATCACTGAGAGTCACCATCAGTTTGCACTTTCTCCACTCTGAACACCTTACTGGTTCTGTTCTCTCTAGATCCGTAATTCATGTGGTGATTGCTACTGCATTGGACTGGTCTCTGCCACAAGATCACAGCTTTCTGTGTGGTGGGACTATAGTAGAAGAGGTGAAAGCCAGAACCTGTGAGGCGGAAAGCTGTCAGAACGAAAATGCAGGTATTTTCCTGTACAAAGAGCTATAGGAAAGTGGTAAGATTGTGTCCTGTAAAAGGGAGGAAAAGTGTAAACAATCCCATAGAGTCCTGGCTCTCACAAGTTTCGCTCTATTTGGACCATAAAAAGAAGTTTACGAGACCTTGAATATCATCTAACCCAAACACTCACCTACTGCTAGCTCTTTTGTAACAGTGCAAGACACACACATGTGACTCATAAGTAGTTGCTGAGTTACAGATTTTAAGAGGCAAGCTTTCCAAAAGTATTATTTAAGAGAAATTAAACTGATTTACAGAAGCAATTATTACATGATTCAAAAAGAACTCTGAACAACTCAGCTTCGCACAGTCACTAAAATCTTTGGACATTTTCTACATTCTTGCAGCTTTTTTCCCACAGATTTGGTAACAACACTTCATTCTCTAAGAGCTTTAAATAAGAGATATTACTAAACACTTTCCGTTTCTTCAGAGGGCAGCACAATACAAAACTCACCAAGGTACTACACACCTTTGTGTCCTAGGATCTAAACAAATTAAGGAGGAAAAAGAAAACCCACAAAACTTTTGCAGCCCAGTCCTTTGGACTTTTGTGGGAACCTGCTCTCATCCCGCCCGGTCCTTTCTCCAGTGCAGATCTGATGCTGTAACCCAGCACTCCTAGTGGGCGGCACTGAAGTCCTCAAGGGGAAGAGTCTATGGGCATACTTCCATGACCGTGCAAACTTGCAGACCACAAGCAAGCCAAAGGTATTTCCCAGATCAGATCTGAGGTTTTTTTGGTTGGCTATGTTACCCATTGCTTGCCATCTCCCGGGGCTTTTATTTTTAGCTCCCTTTAAAAACAAAAACACTCCACTGGAATTGGGGTGAAGTTTACAGAGCAAGTTTTCCCCAGGTAACAAATGACACTTCTTGCTTTGTGACACTGACTGCAATCCCCTCAGTGAGACGTGCTCTCCCTACTCTTGCCCATCTTCCCTGTCCCTCGCTGACGGTGGAACTGTATTGTGTGGCCTCCGGTGGCTCGTGATGACTGCTTTATGAAGTGCGGTCCTCCTGGCGGTTACTGTGCACTTTATAGACTCGGCGGTGGGGCTGGAAGGGAAGGTCAGAGGGCCTGTCGAAGGGCCAGTCTGGAGGCTTCTTCCACCAGTCTCTGTCAGACGAGTCATTCTGTTCATTTTTACAAATGATCATTTTTAAAATGCTGCTCGACTGTTCCCTCTCTGTTTTGCTCCGGACCTTCTGTGGTGACCTCAGTTAGGAGGTCAGTCGTGGCGGCCAAGCACTGCCAGTTTTCTGGACTCAGACCAGGGGAGACGGTGGGCCTGTGTTCCCTTTGTCCTTTGCACTCAGTGTTTCCTTGATTTGCCTCACTGTTTGTGCCCATCAAGAAGGGACCCAAAGTCGTGCCTTTGACAGCTCCCATTTCATTCTGCTGCTTCCTCACACAGACCACAACAGAACATACACCACTGACGTGTGCTGAGCCTGCCAACGACAGACGGGCTCTCCAGGCCTCCCAGCACAGCCTGGCCCTGGCCCTGGCCCTCCCAATACCTGATTTTCTTAAGGGTGCTGATCATATCATCCAAGGCCTTCCGGTAAGCACTGATTACCACCGTCGGGTGCATCTGCTGCTCTAGGAAGTGCTCGGCCACCGAGAGCATTTCCCCTGCTGCAAAAGGATACAGACACAAAGTTAACTCTGTGCTCTGGGGGCCTGCCTGCGGTGAAGCTGGAAACGAGGCCACGAGTCTTTCTAATTCCCCTGGGACCACACACCCTAGGCAGAGTTCAGCGGAACTTCCATAGTAAGACCAATTAGGAAGAAAGGAGTGGTGAACTACTTTAGAAAATTAGCCAATTAGAAACGCATGGATTGTGCAAAAATGTGAAAAGAAAACCTGCACATTGGGAGAAGAACTTGGGGAATCAGGTATTTATTTCATGGTCTATTATCTAATATATGTGAAAAACAAAACAAACCCAATAAACAACAAAAAACCCTCCCATGGGTAGGGGAAGGTGAGAAGAGGGGGTGGTATGGGTGGAAGAACCCATGAGAGAAGGCAGGCAGCAGTCAGTGTAAGAGGAAAATAATAATAATTTATCAAGGGGTCTTGAGGGTGGGAGGGTGTCAGGAAAAAAGAGCAGGTGATACCACGGGATCAAATAGATAGTACATGTTTAAGTACATGTTTAAAAAATGATGATGGTAACATATGTACAGATATGCTTGATAAAAATTGACGTATGGATTGTTCTTTTTTTTGATATGGAATTATTCTAAGCGTTATAAGAGCCCCCAATAAACCTTAAACCCTCCTCCTACAATCTAATGACAAAATGGTGAAGCACACCTACTCAGCTACAAAGAAAAAAAGTTTGCAAAAAAAATAATACTATGCAAATTCAAACTTATATGAAAAAGCAACTCTAGGGGCTGAGCCCCGGTAGCATTGTGGTTGTGCGTGGGACTGCAGCCCACTGGGATGGAGGTTCAATTCCAGCAGTGGCTCCACAGGAGCAAAGGATGGGTGGGCCTCCTACTCCCACCACCAGAGGGCAGTGATGCCCAAAAAACAAACAAACAACAACAAAAGAAAAAGCAACGATGCAAGACACAAAATTACTCCGTTAGAGTGAGGGCGGGTTGAAATGTCTGTTTAGGGGTCACTAAGTTTCTGTTAAGGTGGTAGAATTATTTGGAAGCAGTGAGAATGGTTACAGAACTGAAAATGTAACCAACATCACTGACTTGTAGAAATTATTGAAATGTGTATATTATATCATGGGTTTTCACAATTGAAAAGAAAAGAACTTAAATATCACAACAGACTGTTGTCTAGTGTACGGCTGGAGGATGAACCTCCATGCTGGAAGGCGCTACACAACAGCCTCGTTTGAGCACATCCACAAGATGAAGACGGCACAGGCGCTCATAATAAAATAATGAGCTGAGCCCTGGTGGTGTAGTGGTTGTGCGTGGGACTGCGGCCCACTGGGATGGAGGTTCGATTCCCGCTCACAGGAGCAAAGGCTGGGCCTCCTACTCCCACCACCAGGGCAGTGATGCCAAAAAAAAAAAAAGACAGAAAGATAAAATAAGGTTGCTGCAACTTGATAGCAACGAACATAATTATTCTACAATTTACACTTTGTACAAGCAAATTCACTTAGCAAACATCCTTAAGAAATGTATTTTATGATTACTTCTTTTCTTTCTTTTTTTTTTTTTAAGGCACCACTGCCCTCGGGTGGTGGGAGTAGGAGGCCCAGCCTTTGCTCCTGGGAGCCGGAATTGAACCTCCATCCCAGGGGGCTGCAGTCCCGCGCACAACCACTACGCCACTGGGGCTCAGCTGCTACAATCATTTTGACATCAATCTGAAACCTAGACAAGCAGTAATTTTCAGCCAAAGTATATGTAAAGGTTTCTGGAGAATTTTTTTTTATAACAATTTTATTGGGGGCTCTTACAGCTATTATAACATTCAATACATTATCTGTATCAAGCACAATTGCACACATGTTGCCACATTCATTTCCACGCAAAAGAAAAAGATTAATCATTAAAACCAAGAATGGGGCTGAGCCCCGGTGGCGTAGTGGTTGTGCGCAGGACTGGGGCCCACTGGGACGGAGGTTCAATTCCAGCAGTGGGGCTGGGCCTCCTACTCCCACCGCCGGAGAGCAGGGATGCCCCCCCCCCAAAAAAAAAAGACAAAAAAAACCAAGAATGTCCGTTTTTTTCATCTAAATTTGCACAGCTCACACTCTGTACTATGATTTGTGAAAGGACTCCCTTGCAACACATTCCTAACAAAAATGTTCACATTTCAACCCCAGTTTCCTGAACTGCCTCCCATTCTCCTCTTACCAAGAATGATTACAGACGTTGTCCCATCTCCAACCTCTTCATCCTGGGTCCGGCTAATTTCAATCATAGACTTGGCTGCTGGGTGCTGAACTTGAATCTGAAGAGAAAATGTAGACTGTCCTTAAATGCACCCTACTAGAAAGCCTCTTAACCCATTCTACTTGGACCCACGCTTGAGCTTGTTTTCACACTTACTTCCTTACCACACCTAAGAGACTTCTAAAACACCCTGGCACTCTCCTCCCCTGCACTACCCAAGGAAGTTATGCTCTCAAGGGCCTTTCTTTTAGGGAGGCACTCAACTATTAACACTCCTTGCGGGGCATCTTTCATCTTACTTACTGGAAGCACCATCTGCATACATCTACACAGATGCTACATATGAGGGGCTTCAAAAAGTGTGAGGAAAAATGGAATGAAAGACACAGCACCTCTCGAAGAATGGCATTGCCATCATTGGTCATCACAATGCCCCCCATTGGGTCCAAAAGCATCTGAAACAAAAAGTTAGCATTTGAGTGTCCTGGAAAACCAAAAGGGAACATTTGGAATCGAAGAACTTTAGGATGAGAGAAGTACCTTCATCATGGACTTAGGTCCCAAACATGTTCGGATGATATCTGCAATGGTCTATGAAAGAAAACAAGAGCTGTAAGCACAAAAGAGTGGCCAGCGTTTGGAGGGGTGGAGAGGCAGCGGGAATAGCACACACAGGGCTTTCATTCAAACAAGGTGGACAACCACTGAGACAGTGTGCTCTGAAGCTAGCCCTCTCCCACGCCCTGTAGCCGGCTTACAGAGTGAGGGTCTGTATTACCCATCACACAAACACTTTAAGAGTAAAGGGAGGGGCTGAGCCCTGGTGGCATAAGTGTTTGAGTGTGGGACTGCAGCCCACGGACTTGGCGGTTCACATCCAGCGGCGGATCTCAGGAGCAGCCCTGGGTAGCGCCCACGACCACCAGAGGCAGTAGTGCACCTCCCCCCCCCCCAAAAAAAAAGAGTAAAGGGAGAATGGCTTTCTAGAATGCTGACAAGCATTCCAGAAAACTCCTCTAAGTTCATGGCAGCCACTCCACCCACCAGTCTAGGGCCACTGCCACTCTTTCATTCAAAAAACACAAATAGCTATCCACATCTAGAGAGGACACTAGGAATATAAAAGGGAATTCACATGTGGGCCTTCTACCTCAAGTAACTCCATCTAGCCTGGGAGACAAGCAAGTAAAAGGTTATTAAAATACATAGCAATAGGCTGAGCCCTGGTGGCGTAATGGTTGTGTGTGGAACTGAGGCCCACAGGGTTGACCGTTCAAATCCAGCAGGAGCAAAGCTGAGCTTCCTACCCCCACCAGGGCAGTGATGTCACAACAAAACAAAACAGAGCAATAGAACTATACAGAGGTTAACGTGAAACCATCAGCTGAGTTAGTGAAAACTGGGGCTAGGACTTCCCCACCTCCAAGTCCCCAAACCTGGGAAGTCAACATTTCCTAGCACAATCATACATTCTAAAGTAGTGATTCTCAACCTGTCGAAGGGGTCGAAACCCCTTTCACAGAGGTCACCTAAGACCATCGGAAAACACTTATTTCTGATGGTCTTAGACATTGAGACATCGCTCCTCTAAAGTCTCCAGACGGGTCCACCCACATGCACATACACCCACATGCAAAAATCAAGACTGTTACCCATGCTACACCATGCTTCAAGACAAAATTCCATTTAGTTGTCATTAGAAATAAATATTTTTAAAAATAAAAATAGGGGGCTGAGCCCCGGTGGCGTAGTGGTTGTGCGCGGGACTGCGGCCCACTGGGATGGAGGTTCGATTCCGGCTCCCAGGAGCAAAGGCTGGGCCTCCTACCCACCACCAGGGCAGTGATGCCTAAAAAAAAAAAAATAAAAAAATAAAAAATAGGGCTGACCCCCAGTGTTGTAGTGGTTGTGCACGGGACTGCGGCTCAGTGGGATAGAGGTTCAAACCCAGCAGCGGCTCCAGAGGAGCCAAGGCTGGGCCTCCTACTCCCACCACCAGAAGGCAGTGATGCCTCCAAAAAATAAAATAAAATAAAAGTAAACATTTTGAGGGGGGAGTGGGAAGTGAGGGGAAATATGAGGCGCTAATACCAATGACTTAGTAGAAAGAAAATGTTTGAGAATGATGATGGCAACAAATGTACAAATGTGCTTTGCATACTATGGATGTATGTATGGATGAGTCGTGTGAGCACCCAATAAAATGATCGAAACAAATATTTCACAATATATAATTACATATTATTTTTGTGATTAACCATTATGTTTTCATTATTTCCAATTTGTAACAATGAAAATACATCCTCCATATCACATATTTACATTACAATCCATAACAGAAGTAAAATTACAGTTATGAAGTAGCAATGAAAATAATTTTATGGGAGGAGGGGGGAGATCATGGAGGGCGGGGGAAAAAACGAGGAGCTAATACCAAAGGCTCAAATATGAAGAAAATGTTTTGAGAATGATGATGCCAACAAATGTACAAATGTGCCTGGCACATGAATTGGATTGTGACAAGAGTTGTACAAGCTCCCAATAGAATGATTTTAATAATAAGAAAAAAAAAAGCAAAAGAATTGTATGGTTGGGGGTCACCACAGTATGAAGAACTGTTTAAAAGGCTGTGGAGGGCTGAGCCCCGGTGGCGTAGTGGTTGTGCGCAGAACTGCGGCCCACTGGGACGGAGGTTCAATTCCAGCAGTGGGGCTGGGCCTCCTACTCCCACCGCCGGAGAGCAGTGATGCCCCCTTCCCAAGAAAAAAAAAATAAAAAAAATAAAAGGTTGTGGCATTGGGAAGGTTGTGAAGCACTGCTCTAGCGTCTACGAGTCCTCGTGGAGCTGACGGGTAAGTGCTGGACCTTTACAAGGTTGGTGGTTTAAAGTCACCAGGGGCTTTAGGGGGAAAGAAGAGGCTGTGAACACCTGCAAATTGACTCAATGGTGCAAGTTTGGGTTGTTTGGGGTTTTTCCTGAGTATGCAGTGGAATCAACTCTACAGCAGTCTTGTTTCAAAGTCTGGAGATAGAAAAAAATCATGAAGCGCACCATCTCAAGAGACAACGATTCCAACTCAGCTTACTTATTTAGGCTTCTGAGACTGTGAATCCCCCTGGCACCACCCTCATCTTTCTCCCAGGGAACCCTGGACTTTTTGGTCAGCAGCCCACTTAACCATTAGGGCTGCTCCTTAAGAAATGCACCATTAGGGGGCTGAGCCCCGGTGGCATAGTGGTTGTGCGCAGGACTGTGCCTCCTACTCCCACTACTGGAGAGCAGTGATGCCCCCCCTCCCCAAAAAAAAGAAATGCACCATTAGGGTTGAGCCCCAGTGGCGTAGTGGTTGTGCACGGGACTGCAGCCCACTGGGATGGAGGTTCAATTCCAGCAGAGGCTCCACAGGAGCAAAGGCTGGGCCTCCTACTCCCACCACCAGAGGGCAGTGATGCCCCTCCCACCCCCCCACCCCACCCCCCGCCAAAAAAAAGAAAAAGAAACGCACCATTACAAGGAACTCTAAGAAATGCAGCTGGAGGCAAAGTCCTAGAGCACAAACACTTAAAAGATAGGTTACCTTGGCGGCATTGATGTTTCCAGATTGAACTTTCCTTCCAGATTCACGCTTCGTATTCTGGCCTAAAACAGGGGTGGGGATAAAAAAAGTAAATAAAATCGGCTGAGCCTTGGCGTAAGTGGTTGAGTGCCGAACTGCAGCCCGCAGGCTTGGCGGTTCAAGTCCAGTGGCAGCTGGGTAGCACCCATGACCACCAGAGGCAGCGATGCCCACAAAATACACACCCACACATAAAATAAAATCAAAACACACACACAAAACAAAATCAAAAGCGAACACAAAAGGCAACAGCGTGGGATTGCTTTAGTGTCCACAAGTTATCCAACCCATTCCAGCTTCACAGGTGTAGTACACGTAGATGAAGCCGTATAAGATGGGATGCTTTAATAGGCCCAGCTTAGTACATTCGGGTATACCTCAAAAATGAAATACCGTAAATAAATGGGGGCATTTACCACTTTCCAGACTACAACCCCTGGACACTAGGGAACGCCCACGGCGTTTCAAAACTCTCGGGGTCCCAGTATGAACAGCAGTAGCCATGACCAGAGACCCTCGGTGGGAAGGGGAGCACAGGTTAGGGAGGCAAGCGGAGGAAGACTGCATTTCTGGCAGGGGAGAGCCTTCACAGCTATGACCAGAACCTCAAAAGGCTGAAGAGCCCAAGTGGGAACCATTGCTTGACAAGAGAGGGTTCACACTTTCAGGCGGGACCACACTCGGGCCGTCCCACGGTAAAGAAGAATGTCTCTCTTCAGACTCAGACGTGGCCCCGTGTGGAAGAGACATTCTTACCCCATGTTTGGAGGTGGTGAGGATGCCTCCGTGCACTGTAACTACCCGCTACCCTTAGAAGCAACTGGGCATTGTACCAGGGGGCCTGGTCCGTTACAGCCCCTAACACCGGGCACTCAAGGGACTACACCAAAGCACTCCGCACGGGGCTGGGGTCTTCTTCATGGAGATTAGCGCAAGCAAGAGAACCTACCCACCATCCTCCTCTATTTCCCTTACGGCTCCAACCCACCCGTCATTCTCTCAGTCCCGTCCCTTCCAATGTCAACCCTCTCAGGGATGTCTCGCAGGCCATGTAACTGAAGAACCTGCGTGGAGCTACAACCCACCAGAAAAAAGGGGGTCCCCTCGCCTAAGACAAACTCCAACCCCTCGGGCAAGAGGGAGCTCCCGGGTATATACAGAGAAAGAAAAAAAAAAATGGATGAAAGTTCTCTAG
>PVJH01032035.1:0-23107 GCA_004026705.1 Nesogale talazaci
TTCAGTGGATTGGAATTGGCTTGAAAATTGTACAACAATCTGTGAATTTTTGTTAGAAAATAACATTCATCACTGAGACAAAATGCAAATGAGTAAAGAGGTTCGACGTGTATAATTTAATGTATTGCTTCTACTCCAATTCTTATGTTTTCTCGTGGAGACCACTGTAGCTGGTTTCCATACACTTCACTGATCAATGCTAATGTTTTCCACACTTGCCTCCTGCTCGGGCCCTTTCCTCAAACCCATCTTCAAACAAGCCCCTCACAACCTGCACACGCAGGAAATAGGAATGCCCAACTTACTTTGCCCGCTTGCACTGCCTTTTTCTCCCTTCTGGCCTTTCCGTCCAGGAATACCTTAGGAAAGAAGGACAGGTGTAGTCATTAAAGATGAACTTAAAAGGGGGATGCCCCGGTGGCGGCGGCTTGCAAGTAGGGCAGAGAAGCTCAGCGAGCTTAATGAGGTCAGCAGCCGCTCCTCGGGAAGACGGAGCTGACAGGAGCCTCACGCTCTGAATGAAACCCACAAGAGCAGGCTTGTCTCAGGTCACCAAGAGTTGGCATCCGTGGCGTTTGGTTTGGGGCCTGATGGCATCATGCTTGTGCTGTGGATTGCTAACCACCAGCAGTTCAAGACCCTCAGCCCACGACTCCGGAGATTCTGCTCTGCCTCCAGGGCTGCTGAGTGAGAATCAGCGCAATGGTTGTGAGTTCTTGAGTTTGGGAGTTTGCCTTTTGGACAACTGTGATGCTTGTTTTAAAAGGAACCTGAGCTTCATGAGATCATCTGAATGATCAGTTCATGACAACGTACAGTTTTAGATATATAATAATGACGCTGCTGCCGCTGCTAGCTATCATATTATAAACCTGAATTGTGCCAGGAGGGACTTTGAAATACGTTGTCACAAATAATCTACAAGGCAGTTGACCTTTGTCACAGAGTCCAATCCCACTGCCCTAGAGGACAGTGCAGAAGTGCCCTGTGTGTCTCTTTCAGTCTGTGGATCTTGGTGTAAGCTGACTGCCTTATCTCTCTCCCAAGAGTGGCTAGTTGGTTCAAACGGCCACGGGTTTAACCACTGTAATACCAGGGCTCAATGCCATCATTGTTACACACCCCACCTTTCTTTTTAATACACCCCATCCTCAGCATCTTCTCTTTTCTATTTTGCCTTTTTGTCCTCATTCAAATGATATTTGTCTCTCCTTAAAAAATAAATAAACGAAAGAAACGACAAACAGCAATGATCAACTTTCCGCTCCTTTACCTAGGAAGATCTCTCAAGACTTGGTTCCACCCCCACGTACACTTGGCATCATTAATTGACCTCTCAGCGTACTCCCATTGGCTTTCTCTTTACTTCCATAGAAACAGCCATCAGCAAAGGCCCCATCTTCAAATTAAGAGATGAAATGAGCCTTTTGAAGACTATTTTTCTTAACTATTGTTTATAGCTTCCTCTGCCTTTGGCATTTTTCCTACCACATGCTTCTTGCACTCTCCAATCTGCAACTTTGTTCCTACCACTCAGCCTCCATTTATGAATGAATTCCAGTTTATCAGGCTCCTCTTTTCACCTGCTTCTCAGTTTCTATCCCTGAAGCTATTAAAATTGTTATTTCTATGACCACAGTTATTGCTTGCTCTCCCTATTGCTGGCCTCTTCTTGAATAAAAGTCCCATATTTTAAGATCTGCAGGCATATCTGGCCCAGAAGTTATTAGAAAATGTTTCCTGAATACATAGGTGAATAATTTGAAATTATAGTTTTAATTATTTTTTTAAGTCTATAACAACATTTGGAGTTGACTCCAAGAATCAAACCTAGTAAATCACATTATTTACATGCTGGAAGATCTCTTTGTTTAACAAGTGCTTATGTGGAGTTCTCCAGTAATTTTGAAAACACATGAACTATTATTTCAAATAAATTTTTAAACTGCCTGAGGGAAATATTTAAAATGATCTATTCTGATATATCTGTTAAGCATGGAGAAAGGAAGAAGCTTTCCTTTTTATATTTGATTATGCTGTCAGTTAAGGATGATGTCTTATCTCTTGTTTGCTTATTCTTAACTTACTAACTTGAATATACAAGGGGGTTTCAAAAAGTTTGTGGATAAAAGAAATGAAAAGATAATTGAAGAGTACATTTTCAACAAGTAGGAAGAGGAGGAGGAGGAGAAGTGGGGGAGCAGAAGGAAGTAAATAGGGTTGCTCTGTTCTTTCTGTGATTCTTATTTCAGATAAAGTTTAAGAGAAGATCAAAGAATCCTATGCGCTTTTAGAACCAAAGGTGGAACATACTGCCTTTGAAGGGTTCCAACTCACGGTGGCGCTTTAACACTGACTAGACCCATTCCTTAAGCTTCCCAGGACTGTAACACTCCAGGAGAGAACAGCCTCTTGATTCTCCTGGCAAGGGGCTAGTGGTTTGGAACTCCCGGCCTTGTTTTATCTGCCACCTCATCCTCTCTCCTCTGTTGGCCTCCATTCTAGACCCATGCCATTTTAGCCAGCTTCTTTTTTCCCCCTCCAAATAAGTCAACTTCACAAATAATTGTTTATCTTTTACCATATTGCTTTGTGGTTCCTTGTTTTGCACTTTTCTTTCCTTCTTATGTATTTATGTCCAGCACACACTGAAACCTCACTGAAATTTTGTTGACAGGAGGAAGTAATTAGTGAATATTTTCCCAAGTACTCTGAGTACTGGGTATTTGTTGAGAGCTGGACTTTATGTTGGTGTCCCAGTGGCAGAGTGGTTATGAGTTGGGCCTTAATCTGCAAGGTCTGAAGTTCAAAATCACCGGCCACTTCATGGGAGAAAGTCTGAGTTTTCTATTCCTGTGAACCCATGGTTCTCCACCTTCCTCATACCATGACCCTTTAATACACTGCCTCATGCTGTGATGACCCCCACTCATAACATTATTTTTGTCGCTACTTCATAACTGTAATTTTGCTGCTATTATGGATCATATAAATATTTGATATGCAGGATAGATTTTCATTTTTACAGATTGAACATAATTAAAGCATAGTGTTTAGCCACAAAACAATATGTGATTATATATTATGAAATATTTATGTTTTCTGATGATTTTAGGCAGCCCCTGTGAAAGGGTCATTCGACCCCCAGAGGTCGCTGCTATAAAGAGGTCCAGTCTTGGAAACTCTCAGGGGCAGTTCTATGTGGTACCTATGGGTCCCATCAACTTGAAGGCAGTGAGTTTGGTTATTGCTGTTGATGTTTTCCCCACTTTTCCCAGAAGCTTCACCTAGTAAAAGGTAATGTAGAATATAGAATACAGTTAATAGAAAGTATAATTTGTGACATGAACTATTCTTAACATTTTAAACTTGTTAACTTAGAGTATGGGAAATATTTTTATGCCTTTATAGGATTGTTTTGAATTATGTTAGAATCTATAAATAGGCACTACAAATGTGGTATATTCAAGTTTTAAGCAGATTTTCAACACATTTATAGACTGGACACAATTAGAATATATAGAAAAGCAGCAATTCCTAAGTGATGTGAATACTTCGAAGCAAACAAAGCAAATGAATACTTCTCATGTTACCAAATGGACCCAGCAAGCTTTAGAGGTCGTTGCTGCATCAATATACCGTGCAGGTAACCAGGGATCGGGTAGAGAGTGATTAGAGTCTGCACCCTCATGGCTCAAGGAACCCTGGTGGTGCAGTGGCTGAGCACTTCGCTAGAGACCCAAAGATGACAGTTTCAGGGAACCAACCTTTCCTTGGGAGAAAGAGGTGGCAGTCTGCTTCTGTAGAGATGACAGTCATGGAGACCTTATGCTGATGGCTATGAATCAGAATGGACTCCTGAGCAATGGGCTTGGGCTTTTAGATTTATGGCCACAAAGCATTTCCATTACAGCTCTAGCCTGCTAACAGAAAGACTGAAAAGTCTCATGACCGTCTACCGAATGCTGGGAAGTACAATTCCACTTTTACATACATGAGTTCGAATCTACTGAGTAGCAACTGGTTTTTTACTTTTAGCATGCTCATTTTTTTAAGCCTAATTATCACTGATGCAACCTAGGAACACTGATATTACCAAAAACACCCTTATTCCTATCATCTCTAAAACTTGGTAGGCAAAGTTGACAATTTTAGATTATGTGACTGGCATGTTGTTTTCAGTTGTCATTGAGTGAAGACCAACTTATGGCTACTTAAGACCCTCCCCATAGGATTTTCCTGACAATGAACTTTCAAAAACAGATCTCCTGACTTGCATTTGTAGAAGCTTCTGGATGAATTTGAGCTATTAACCTCTCAGCTTAAAGTGGAGTGTTTAAATTGGCATCTGATAGAAGTGGCATAGTTAAGTATGCAAAATAGAGAGTTCTCAAAAGTTTTGGTTAATGATCACACATATACTAATATATGCATTAATTTTCACAGGATAGTACTTCAGATTAATTTGTATTTTGTTACTATAACCTAACAAACTTGGACTAAAGAATATTTATACTGTTCTTGCTTTTCCTTGCCTATCTTTCTGTTTTCCTAGTTGCTAGATAGATAACAAGTCTCCTGGTGCTTTATTGCTGTTTAAAATTTATATGTCTTCACTCTCTTAATTTTTAAAAAATTTAAAATTTTTTTCCACTCTCTAATTTTTAATCTGTTTTCCTTTGAGAACTAATACTTCCTTCAAGTGATCAGAAATTAGTTTCAAAATATTTCAAAACACAAAATAATTTGCATCGTGAATATTACTTCTTACACTATCATTATGTTTCATTATCAAAAAATTTGAAAAAACAAAACAGAGCAATGATCTGGTTTGTATCATATTTACTTTAAATAGAAAACATGAATGATCATAATACCTGGGGTCCCTGTCTTCCCAGGTGGACCTGGGGCTCCTCGAATTCCAGGTGAGCCAATTGGTCCCCGGTCACCTTTAAGACCTTGAAGACCTATGTGGTTAAAGTGAAAACAAGAAGTGAAAAATAATTAATTTTTCTATTTGGAGCAAAATACAATAATCTATGTCTTTATGGGATTATATGAAGAGCAATCCTTCCCAAAAGTTCATGGGTATCACTGATAGATTATAAAATAACTAAGTTTAAATATTTGTGCATTTGTTATATTGTAGATATTCAGTGAATAACACATTACCACTAATAATAAGAAAACACTGGGCGGGGGGGGAATCTGGTATTTTTTATAGAAAGTGTAATATATAAACAAATAAAAGAATCTTCAAATAATGAAATTTTGCTGTGGTCGAAATTTACCAGCTGACAGTTGAAATTCTAAGACTTGTCCCAAATGAAGAAAAACTCAAGCAATGTGAAATATTAAAATATGCTTTATAGAAAACATTAACTTATGGCATAGATCATTATCTTTCGTGTAATTATTTTTACATATTTATATATTGCGCTGCTGTCCCTTGTTCAGATGATTGACTTTTTGGCTATGTACAGGTTCCACATGAGCACAATCCAATGTTCTAAAATTCCCATTCTTCCCACATTTCACAAGCAAGAAGGGTACATGTTATGGTTATATCCTTTCACCATATTTATTTAGTCTGTATGTTGAGCAAGTAATTCAAGAAAGTGGACTCTTTGAAGAAGATGGTGGTATCAGTAATAGAGGACGAGTCATTAACAACCTGACACAATTTTGGTTGCTGAAAGTGTAGAGAACTTGAAGCACATACTGATAAAATCAGATGTCAGCCTTCCGTAAGAATCACAGCTCAATATAAGGAGAACAAAGGTCTTCATTACCGACATAGTAAGCAGCATCATGAGAGAGCAAATATTGTTGGTCAAGGATCCTATTTTACTTAGATCCAAAATAAAACTCCATGGAAGCAACACTTGAGAACTCAGATGATCTATATTTCATTAGGAAAATTTGATACGTAAGGACTTTTGAAAGTTTTTTTATTTTTTAAAGCAGAAATATCATCTGAACCAAACCAGAGTATTATCAATTGTCTCATATGCTGTGAAAACTTAGCAATACTAAGTAATAGAGGGAAAGAATTAGCCCATTTACATGGTAGTATTGGTTAATAATATTAAATATCCCATGAATGACCAGAAAAACAAATCTGTCTTGGAAGTATTCTGTCAGAATGCTCCCTAGAAGCCAATGTGATCAGAAATCATCTCACATACTTTGGAGTATTTTGAGAAGGATAGAATACTTGGGAAAATGAAGATCAGTGAAAAAGAGACCTTCCATGATATAGTAAGGTATACTGGCTTCAAGAATCAGCCAAAGCATGACTAAGGTTGTGGGGATGGTATGGGATTAGACAGAGTTTCATTCCATTATACATGTGGTCATTATGATTTGGAAATACTCAATAACACCTCTCATTTCTAACTCAAACAATGAAGATTAGTATATCTACCACAAACTAAACATCATTTTATGAGCATGCTATGTCAGTCATATAATCATACAGGATTTTATATGTGTAAATAACAATAACCTTCTTTAGTGTACATCTCTGTGGTGCTCGTAAAAGATGTATTTAAAAGCAAATGCTCCATTCTTAATTTTTTATTAACAAATCATTTTACTGGAGGGCTTTTATAGCTCTTATGACAATCCATATACCAATGGTGTCAAACACATTTGTACATATGTTCCCATCTTAATTTTCAAAACATTTTCTCCCCCCCCCCCATCACTGCACTGGTGGGAGTAGGAAGCCCAACCTTGCTTTTGGAGAGCTGCTGCTGGATTTGAACCACCAACCCTGTGGGCCACAGTCCCACACACAACCACTGAGCCACCAGGGCTCAGCTCATTTTTTTTCTCCTTGAGCCCTTGCTATCAGCTCCTCCTTTTCCCCTCCTTCCAGAAAATATTCTATTTCTATTGAGTTTGATATTTCATTCTGTAGTTTGAGTAAACGATTTTAAAAATCTCATTTCAAGTGCCATTATAAGTTCACAGATATCATATTAATCTAATTTTCATTGATGCCTCTAGGGCACATTATGTGAAATTGATTGTACATCTTTTTTCAGTGTCAACCTTTAATAATACTGCCACTTGTGTGCAAGTTCCAGTAGGACAGCAATCATATCTCTTTAATCCATTTAGAAAGCCTTTATTCAAGCACAGAATTTCATGCTGACATCAAAAACTGTACTAACCACTTCTAACATTTGTTGATTTTGAGAGCTATGTTATTCTAATAAGCAATATTTTTCAATCTATTGTAAGACTTTGTCTCCAACTGAAATTCAGCAGGCAATCAAAACAATAAAAAGATAGCCTATGTCTAGAAATAACAATTTGGTTGAACTTCACAGCAGAGTCTACAAAAATATAGCCTTTGTTCTCAGGATAAATAATAGAAGAATATCCATACTGGTCTTCAGTAGCCAAACAGGACCGTTCTCTGTACGTGCATTCCTTGAGAGCTGTCACTCAACATCACAAATGAAAACAGACAGGAATCATCACAAACAAAACACTGACTAAACATTTCCTTGTTTTTGTAGTCTGTGAAGTATAAAGTTTGAGAGTTGAAAAATCCCCCTCCCATTTTTATTGTCTTTCACTTGTGACTCTACCGTTTGCCTGTCAGTTGTCATTCTGTGGTACTGTGATGCTTGGTATTTCAAAAGCCAGTGGGTCACCAAAAGTGAACAAGTTGAATCAAACTTCCAGACTAAGGACAGACAATGAAGAAATAATCAGCTGCCCATGTTGAAGGAAGTAGTCTCTGGAAATGTTCTGCATAACTTTGAAGCATTGCCAGAACTGAAGGCTTAAATGGAAAGAAAGCAGAACACTGAAGTAATGCGAGAGGGTGGCCACTCAGGTCTAAGGGCATTAAAAATGTGACGGAGGAGAAGCGGAGTTCTCAGACCGGTGACAACCATGGTGATGTGAGTGCAGTAAACCCTATGGGAATAGAGCCTTTGGGGTTTTCATTTGCTGATGGAGCATAACTCAAGGTGCAAAGACACAGCTGTAGAAATCTGCTCAAGCTGAGAAATGTGCACAATATGAATCTAGGAAAATTAGAAGTCATACAAAATGAAATAGAACACATAAAGATCAATATCCTAGACATTAGTGAGCTTCAATGCACTGGTATTGGCCAGTTAGAGTCAGAGAGTCATATGATGTGCTATGCTGAGACTAATAAAATCAAAAGGATTGAGTTGGTATTCATTGTCAAAAGGGGCATTGCAAGAATGAGCATTAAAGACAATGCTATCTCTGATAGGACTATACCTATTAGCCTTCAGGGAACCCCTAATCAATACAATGTTCATTCACAATTTTGCTCCAACCACAAAAGATAGTAGTAAAGAAATTCAAAAATCCTACCAATGTATTCAGTCTGGAATGGATCAAACATGCAATGAAGATGCATAGATAGTATTGGAGATTGGAATTCAAAAGTTGGGAACAAAGGGGAAGGAACAATATTTATAAAATATGGACTTGGTGATAGAAATGAAGCTGGAGATTGCCCTAAGAATTTTGCAAAACCAAAGACTTGTTCATAACAAATGCCTTTTCAACAACAGAAAAGGTGACTTTATACAGTGACAACTCCAGATAGACACACAAATCAAATTGACTGTGTTTGTGGGAACAGACAGTGGAGAAGCTCAACGTGAACCATAAAAATCAGTCCAGGGACAGATTGCGGAAAGGACCATGAACTGTTCATTTGTAATCTTTGGTTAAAGCTGAAGAGAAGTAAAATGTCTCTATGAGAGCCCGCATATGAGTTGAGTTTATTCCATCTAGATTTGGAGAACATCTCAGGGATAGCTTTGACCCACTGAACACTAACAACAGAAGACCTGGTGACCTGGAGGAGGATCTAAAGAGAATGATTCACGAAGAAAGCAAAAGATTAATAAAAATACAAGAAGGAAAAGATTAAAGATCAAAGGGGATGTCTTAGAAACTTGCTCTTAGCTAAAGCAAAGGAAAGGAATGGATGAAATCAAAGACCTAAATAGAACTTTTCAAAGGGCAGCTTGAAAAGGCAAAATTAGATACTATATTGAAATGTGTAAAGATTTATAGTTAGAAAATCAAAAAGGAAGAACATGCTCAGTATATCTTAAAGTGGAAGAACTGAAAAGATAAAGAAATGAAAGCTTGAGTTGCAATATTGAAAGGGTCTATGGGAAAAAGAGTGCCTGAAGCAGGAAGCAGGAAGAAAAGATGGAAGGAAGACACAGTCATTGTACCAAAAAAGAACTAATTGACTGCCATTTCAGTAGGTAGCACATAAGCAATTTTCTTAAGGCAGAAGCTCAAGCGTCATTGCAAGCTTTTTCTCTGTAACACATAAAGTAAACATGAGCCAAAATTCGCTCAGTGCCAATAGGTTTGACATTTTTTATTTGGCCTATCATGTACTCTTTATTTCCTGATTCCAATGTCAAACAAAATTACCAAACCCACTTTATAGATACCAGATCATAGCCGCCACCACAGAGGATAGAGTAAAACTATCATAAATTTTCCAAGGCTGTGTGTGATCTCTTGGAATACAGAAACACCATTCTTTTGATTAGCAGCTGAGTGCTTAACCACTGTGCCACCAAGATTGTAATTAGACATTTTGTTAGAGAACAAAGAATGCCATAATTAATATGAAATTCTTCATTAGG
Source organism: Nesogale talazaci (assembly GCA_004026705.1). Lineage (NCBI taxonomy): Eukaryota > Metazoa > Chordata > Mammalia > Afrosoricida > Tenrecidae > Nesogale > Nesogale talazaci. Next base: position 9,678 of record PVJH01032035.1, read on the forward strand.
AAGAAAGTATGGCAGCCTGAACGCTTTTGCTGTAGTGCCCTATACCAAATGATATTTGAATACTGTAAGAATCAATTTATCTCTCCTGTTACTAGGGCTAATTCTCTTTTAGAAGGGGCTAATAATGACTGTGTTTTAAAATAAGCAGGAACAATGGAAACAAACTAAACTAAAATATTTTTCACTGCTATAATCTACAGATAATATTTCTAAGGAACGTAACATAATACCTAGAAAAGGAGAAAATGAAATTCCTTTGTTCTTACAAAGAACATAAAGAAAACAATGTCTACAACACACTTATATGCTACACCAGAATAAAAATCAAACACCACACATACGCTTTCAAAAATCTACTATATTATACAGACCAATTATGGAAAGAATTTTAAATACCATATGCTTTGTCTTCACTAAAAGAATAAAAACACTTTGTAAAACTATCTGTTTCTGGTGGTTAGCAAAAACTTCTAAATCTCTCAGCATGCTTCATTTCATACATCCATAGATCAAGAAAAAATACTTTCAAAATGAAGCTTTGTATAGAGATCTATGTGCCCAGACTTAACTTTTTTTTGTTAAGTTATAAGATTTTGACAATTGCAATTTGTAATGTCAGAGGAGATGAGGCCTTGACACTGGCAGCCCTTGTATTGGCTATTTCCCTGCTTCTGACATTAATTGACCATTGTTAGGATCTGCCGAGCCCTAGTGAAGGAGAAAGACTTTTCTGAATAAAAATTCTTACTTGACAGTACTTCCAAAGGTATGCAAAACCACCTAAAATTTCATGTATATATTAAAAAGGTTCATGGAAATATTTCACTATCTTTTCATTTCATTTCCCATGAAGTTTGTGTGATCCCATAATATACATGCACACACAAATATGTATATATACACTATCTGTGGATGCACATGTATGCTTGTATGCTTTAAATATGTTTTTATATTTTTAAATAGTAAATTTTATATATTTATTTTAATGGTATCAAAATGAGACTGGTGTCAAATTCACACTTTAAATTTTTTTTAATTAAATCATTTTATGGGAGGCTCAAACAACTCATCACAATTCATACCTACACCCATTATGTTAAGCACATTTGTTTATTTCTTGTCATCATCATTCTCAAAATATTTACTTTCTATTTGAGCCCTTACTATCAGCGCCTCAGTTTACCCCTCCCTCCCCTCTTCCTCATGAAACCTTGTTAATTTATAAGTTATTATTTTGTCATGTTTTACACTATCCAGCATTTCCCTTCACCCACTTTTCTGTTATCTATCCCCCAAGAAGGGGGTGATATATAGATTCTTGCAATTGGTTACCCCTTAATTAAAAAAAGTCTCACTACATGGTGAATACATTTATGTGAAAGCAAAGCTTTTTAAATGATCAAGAGAAATAACAAGACAAAGCACATGGTATTTATACTTCTAGCGATAATTGGGCCAAATAATAACATTTTTCAAAGAGCCTGTGTGTTGTTTGTTATTCTGGTGTAGCATGACAGCTATGTTATTGACATTGTTTTCTGTATGTACTTTGTAAGAGAAAAGAAATACCATTCTCTTCTTTTCTAGGTATTATGTTACATTGAATCTCACCTTGGAATCTCACCATAACAGTGAAAATATTTCAAAGTGATTTTGTTTTATGTAGAATGCAGAGAGTGGCAGAGAACAAAGGGAGACAGCATCTGTGCTCTGTTCAAGATTTGCATTTCAGGTTTCAAGGATTCAACCAGATATATTTCAGTCAAGGACTGTCAAAGTAATGCAATTAAATTTGCCTTTGATTCAAAATATAATTATTCTATATCTTAAAATCCAGATAACTTGAAAACATATTCAATACAAAGATGACTTTTACATTCTTCTTCATATTTAACCTAAAGTCAAGTTGGCTCTGAATTGTGGTGTGTGTGGGGATTCTCCAAAAAAATTAAAGAAAACTGATTCTAAAGATAATGTAGCTTTGTATGAAATTTTTGAAACTACCTCATAAAATCTGATATGGTTGACACCTCTACTGATAGTCTGGCTAAGATAACTTTGCCAAGAGTCAGTACTTACCATTCAGTACATTATAATGATTAGAATGATAAAATAATTAATGTTGCTTCAAAACAGGAACACACATATAATAAAGAATAAATAAAACATCCCCTTCCCCCTATGCATATACACAGTGTATATTAAATATCTTCATATTTTCTTAAGTAACTAGTATTAACATACCTGCTGGACCTGGAAGTCCAGGTCTTCCACTTAGTCCAGTAGATCCTCTATCTCCTTTTGCTCCTGGGGGTCCAGGAGGACCTTTGAAAAAATAAATTATAATTACTGGTCGTTGTTATAAAGAATTGATAAAAGGGACTAATCAATGTAGTGAGGACAATTATACATGCAAATAAAAGCCCTTTATTTGTTGTATAGTAGCATAAGATGATTTAGATAGAGGTTTCCACAGCAGGACTATACTGCTGTAAAACAGTGAGATGCCTTTTAAGAATGGCATAGAGGCAAAGCAACTGGTTTCCCCATGCATTCAACTTTTATGGAGTCAAGTGTTTCTGAAGTTCTAAGAATTTCCAGCTACAGAGGAAAAGCAGAGAGTCAACGATGGTACAAAATCGCACTAAATTAGTAGGTACTGAGTACATGCCGAATTACTACATTACATTAGATATTTTGTGGGAAATGAAAGAAAAGATATAACAACACAGGTGTTATTCTCCCAAGAGAAACAAGTACTCACACTTTGGAGAAAAACAAAAGCCAATTTGTTGGATCTGACTCTAAATTTCATCGTAAGTCAAACGTCATACTCTTTAGCATTAAAGTTATTTACTAACATCTTAAGTTATTGCTTATTAATGGGAAGCAAATATTTTTAAGTATCAAAAGGATATTTTAAGTATTAGAAAGCCATTGTCTTAGATAGCAAGTAGATTATTTTCCTTCTTCATCTTGTTCTTTAAAATACTGTATTAAGAAGGACTGACCAGACTCAGGCATATTGGATGTAGGTGGTAAGAGAATATAGGAAATCAAAGACATTTTCCAAACCGATGTCAGACAAAAAACTAATTGGATAGTGATGCAACTAATGAAAGTTTTGGATGGATGTTAAAAGGTTAGCCAGTACAAAATGAAATTGGATTTTTACTTTTTTAGATATTTATTTGAAATCTAAATAAAATTGCCTAAATTCTTGAGAGAGAAAGGTAACTAACTTGAATCTTTCTTTATCGTTTCCTTCAATATGAAAATAAAAACATAATATGGAAGTCAAAATTTATGCTCCAAAATCATACAAGCCTTTATTAAGCCACAAATATGTAAATGTTTCACAACATATTCTCCATGTAGGTCTCTACTCTTCTGAACTCTTCATCTCTCATAGCTCCCCTGAAGTATGTTGGGCTCTTCAGTTTACATCATTATCAAAGTGGTCATGTGAGAATCCTCAAGGGATTCATATAACATTCCTTTTAAATGTTCTTCGAATTTTGGGATGGGTGGGAAACAAACAGTAGTTGGGAGTGGCAGGATCCGAACTATGGAATGGTTACATTAAGGCATTTTATGCAATCATCTGGGTCAACCTCATTGCTTCAAAAAGCCATATACATAATCTGAGGGGAAGGAAGGGAGAACAGGAGGAATGGGACAAGGAAGAGAGGATGGAAGGAAGGAAGAAAAGAATGAATGAAAAAGAAAATAAATACTTGAGTCTGCGTTCTTGGCTTTTTTTTTCATAGCTTTCAATTTTGTTTAATCTTTGCCCTCACAAACTCCTGGTCATCCTGTGTTCTTCAGGAAAAATCTATCAAAATTCCCCATTTTGAATCCTTTTTTAAAAAATAGTCACCATCACCTGAGCTCACTCTCTGTGCCTTGACATGACCGGGCCCAGTGCACCCTGTCAGAAGCTGCTGTTTGGGTGGGGCCGGAGTCTTGCTGGCACAGTAATGAAGCAAAGACCAGTGTATGACCGGGAGAATTTGTCTGCAACATCTAGTTATGGAAGCCGCCTATTAATGTTAAAGCCTCATTTGGATGGTATAAACCCATGTATGTATACATGGAACTGCAGGAGCAATACATTTTTACTTTCCCCCGTGTATGTATCAGGGTCACTATGAGTCAGTGGGTTAGCGGGCAGCAGGTTAGACTGTGCTGTGCTAAGGTAGCTAGGCTAAAATCAAACACAAGCACACTGACAATGAGCTGGTTGCAATGCCTTGGGGACCTCGAGAGTGTTTCCAAAGATTTAAATCTTTACAGGAGTAGATAGCCTCATCTTTTTCTCAAGGAGCAGTCAATGGGTTTGAACCTCTGACATTCTGTCATCATCAGCAGTCTAATGATGCCTTTTTAAAGATAAATTTAAATAGATAAATTTCAAGTATAACCATCAATAGTGTAGATACAGATTCAAAAAGCTTTCAGAATCAGTAGAGAGAAGAATGAAACTTATTTCATAGGAACTATATGACTGGGTGAAAATTAAATACAGATTCAGATGTTCTAAATATGTGAAAAAGGTTACTGGGCTGCATTTAAAAATAAAAAAATTCCACAGGAGCAAAGACTGGGCCTCTTACTCCCACCACCAGAGGGCAGTGATGCCCCCCCCAAATTAAAAAATTTAGATCGCTGTTCTCTACAAGAGGGAGAGAGAAAACAATGCAAAAGCTTTGAAGCTATAAAGTGGAAAAATATTTGCTATGTGAGAAAATATTTGCTATATGAATGAGTGAAACTATTATAAACTATTTGTGACAAATATTTTAATAACAACTCAATGATTTGATTCATGCTGCCCTACTAACACTAACTGAAGAAGTAGCTTATACACCAGCATTATTTGGGAAAATTCAGGGTATCGTTCTAATTAATAGTACAATCAGATAAATAATTAAGGATCTGGAATTTTGAGAAGTATGATGACAAAATTGATTTATGGACATGTAAGAGACCTTGACCCTCCTCTTTTTCTTCAGTTCATATGGTATGATTTTAACAATGAACTACTCATTAGCTCTTATGAGATATCTTATGTGCTTATCTCTTTCTCTTTAAAATATGCCAAACTACTGGCTGTGTTATCATGTCCTGAATTCAGATGCTATTCTCTGAATGTGTGTAGACAATGTGTGCTAACAAACTATCTATTTTAAATCATGGGAATCTGATTTCTATATTTCTGCATACATAAGTACATTGCAATAATGTATCATTTCCTAGAGGAAAGAGAAGATGTTCTACCTTGGACTAAAGTAAGATTTCTTAATGTCTGTGAATGTTCCCAGTCTTTCAGTCTGAGATCATTAGTGATGTTATTCAACAGTTTCACATCTCCTTTTATTTCCTCTTCCAAATGTACTTGTTCTTCTTTCAGAGACTTGATTTCTGCTGATGCATTATACACACGAACCTCCAATTTTCTGATTTCCTGTGAAATATAAGTGAGCACCAACAATCGCTGTTATCCACATAATTATCAAATATGTAGGTTCACAAAGGACTGTAAGTTCAATTAAAAATGTTACAGATGTAGTATGGAATAAGAAAACATAACTTAGAGAACTCAAAAATAGAATTGTTCACTTCTGATGCATATCCTCTTTTGACTAAATGACTGTATGTTTACAGTTGTTCCCAAATAGTTCAATACTGCTAACCTATGTTTCAATTCTTACATATAGATAATAAGATTCTAAAAGGTAATTAGACACTTGCTATCCAATGGGGCTTCAAAAAGTGCATGGAAAAGTTTTTGAATCCTGATCATATTTTTTATAATTTATGTAAAAGTGAAATATACTTTTAAATATAATTTCTACTTTTAAATATAATTTCTATACATATTGCTACTTTTAAATATAATTTCTATACATATTAAATTGTTTTATAGAAATAACTAAAGTTTGCTGTAGTGAGTTTCAGTAGCACAGAAGTTGATAACTTAATAGATTCATGACAATGTTTTCATAGACATACATATTTGTAAATATTTATAATTAAGCATATGTTTACACAGATAGCATGTTGGCCAGAGATAAGGTAATTCTGTGCTCTGGATTATGGTTTTATTTTTATTCATTAATATAGCAATGACATCCTACTGTGATCAGCAGCCCTGCTGGCAGTGTCAGATGGGTCTGGGACTGCTCACTGTCACTGTGAGTGTGTAAATCCAGCAACAGACCCATGGGAGGTACGTTACCTCTCTGTCTTTTTGAAGATTAAATTAACTGTATTGATACTGGATTGATTGTCCATTGTTTGAGTTATCTATTGATGAGAAATTTTATTTTACGATAGAAAATTTAAAACAATATTTCAATGAACACGATTTCATAAAGCTTTATACATTTGTACAAGTGCATCTATAAAATCCCTTCTTGGAAGTACATTTAGATCAAAGGTATGTAGCATTGATACTTGTGTTCGACAGTTTCAAATTGCCTTTTAAATATATGGAATTAATTTTTTGATATATTACTGATTGCTTTGGAATGACCATTCACCCAAATATTAGGCATTCTAAGTTTATAGTATAATAATAGCTCGGCACTCAATCATGGTTATGCACTTTGCTTTTAAAATTGTGATTACTTTTAGCTTCCATTGCATTTGGAAACTTATAATTTCTGATTTAACTTTCCGCCCCTGAGCCTTTTCTCCTGGGAGTGATGAACTTTCTCTTTCATATGTATCACTCTTAATTCCTTCTCATTGCTCTCAGTCTCTCTGTTCTACCTTTCATCCAGACTCTGTCTTCATGGTTTGCTTTATATAGTTTTTTATAATTATTTTTATATCTAACCATGGATGGATTCTCATCTCCCACTCACATACAGAAACGAATGCATGGTGTCTGTTTCCTAATCCAAGTATGAAGAAAAAATTACAGACTCCTGAACAGGGATGTCAAATTGAAGTGAAAGGATCCAGACAGTTCTGGGGTCAACCTTTGGTAAAGGATGGAAAGAACTGCAGATAGATCTCATTCATGACATGCTCCAAGCGCAGACAGACTCAATGACTGTCAGTCTTTGAACTCGACCTAACAGGAACCCTAGCGGCATAGAGGGCTCTGTGTTGATGAGACTTTCTACTCCTGTAAAGAATGATAATGTTGGTAATCCACAGGGGCAGTTCTACCCTATCCTATATAGTTGGTATGGGTCAGAATCCACTCCATAGTCGTGATTTAAAAAAATAATATTAAACTTATTTGCCCAAAACCTGACTCAGAATTAGTTTACATCCAATTCCACTCATCCCTTTCCATGATTATTAGGTGTTTTCCATAAAATGTAGCAACCCAATGAAAATCATTCGTGGGCATGCCTGTTTGTATAGCAAGGCAGTATGACACATTCATGTCCTCTACTGAGTTTAGAAGCTCTGGTGCTGGTGGTTTACCTGCTGGCCTGTTAACCAATAGGTCAGCAGTTTAAACCCACCAGTCCCTCCAGGGGAGAAAGAGGGGCCTGTAGATTGCTACAAATATATCTACACTTAATCTCAGCCAAGGTCGAGAAGCGATGCTACAATGATCTGAGTGGCACAGAACAGAAGGGAGTAGAGGAATGACTGTTATTTAGAACCCAGATGTTCCTTACATGTCTTAAGAACTCAATCGGAGGCTGTCTTTTAAGTTTCCCCTTTTGGAAGCTCCAACTGGTATTCCCATTAGTTAGTTTTCACTAGGAATAACTTTTGCTGGAGAGGAAATGCCATTGATTTTTGAAGAACTCTGTACAGCATTCCTGTATTCTCTTCATATTCCACCACTTTACTGGAAATAGCAATTTACTGGAAATAAGGAGTTGAATTTGAAATCCAACAGCTTTTTCTAGGATGAGAAAATATGATAACTTTCATTTATATCTTACATTTTTGTGCCAGTGATTTTTATTTTCATTTTCCAACTAAATGTTTGTTTGTTCTTGCTAGTATTATTTATAAGACATTCCATCAAACAGTATGTACTCGCTCAGGCACTAATTTAATTTATTTGTTCCTGAATTAGACTAAAAATTTGAAAATGAATAGGATTATTTAGACAACAGAGATGTGAGTGGCCCAGTGTTGCTTTACAGTGTGGATGTGAAACTGTACGGGCACTGTGTATTTACACTGACATTGACATAGTTACCTAATTTCTACAAGTGACTCCTGTATTTGAAATAATTAGTTGTGGGATTCCCACCATTTCCTGTACTTGTCTTTCTAATGCTGAACACCTACACACATGCACTCACAAACACATGCTAATGAAGAAAATTTTTTTAAAAAACCATGAGAGATAAGTACAATGTAGCCAAACTCAAACAGATGTTGACTATATCCAATTGTTATTTTAATTTTTTTATGATTTCTTCCACCCTTCATAAGGTTTCCAAATCAGCGAGATACCTATATATAAGTTTATGTGAGATCACAAACCTTCTGTCACCTATGTCAGGCTTGAATCAGTCCCCAAATCAAATCTATCCTTGGTTATCCATCTTATTCCCCTTCTCTTGGGCCATATCACTGTCTTTTGCCACTCTTATTATGTACAATAATATTTCTTCTCCCTGCTTCTTCCTCTTAGCTCATCAATAACTATTCCTATAACTGATATTTTACTTTCATTTCCTCTCATAACTTTCAATTCTATAGTTAGTTTTAATTTTGTGCACTGTTTTCTAAACCTAGCATAACCTCAGCCTCTGACACTCTAACACTATATGATAAGCTTAGATATTAGTAAGAATATGAGAAACAGTGACAGATTTTGGATGATTTCACATCGAATAGGAAAAGAATGGTGTTGGAATTCAGTTTCCCAAAAGGGTCCCTATATTTAGATAGCAATGTCATTGTTTTATGACACAGTCAGGTATGTGCCATTTAAGAAATAGCAGATTCTGAGTTATTATGCATGTCATTTATAATTAAGTAAAGAGAATTTTGTCTGTTCTCCAACTTTTTAATCTGTTCAAACTAATAAACTATTGACTAGTTTTCATTCTGATATTGTTATTTCAGATACTCTGCTTTCTAAGAGATATTATATTTAAAAATAGCTACTATGTAATTATGAATCAATACATAAAATCTTTTAAGACTAGTTTTATTGTACTAAACCTATAAGATATCAGCATTATTTAGGTAATAAGATGACAGGTTTCACATTACAATGATGCTGCATGTTATATTATATGAATTTAAAAAGCTTCATTTGTATGATTACATTAGTCACATGTGGACTTTTCATGAAAAGCGATAATTATTCAACAACCAAAACCCTATTTTCATATATGCATTTATCTTGCTACATAGATAGCTATGAATGTGGTAAAGCATACAGGAGACAACATTTTGGAAACCTCTTTTATAAAATCAAGCATCTTGAGGGGATAAGCTCTTATATCTGGAAGTTCAGTGCCACAATCTCTGAGAACCCAACTGGCATAATACAGTTCACAAAGACATGTTCTATATCCTTCATTGGTGATTAGAGACTGGTGTCTTAAAATCTCATGAGCAGCTGATAGAATAATGATGAAAGTGACATCTGTAGACATTTAGTCCAATGGAATAACAGACCACACAATCATCAGACCCACATGACCCTCAGACCAGAACTACAGGTAACCAGCTACTATGTGAAAAGATCACATTGGCAGTAGTGAGATTCCGCAGCCCTGGTAGCAAAGTGAGTTAAATGTGGAGCTTCTGCATAAAGTCAAGAGTTCAAAACCACCAGTGGCTCAAGAGAAAAATGCAGCTTTCTTCTCCTTTAAGCAATCGCAGGCTCAGAAACCTGCAGGAGCAGTTCTACTCTGTCCGCTCGGGAAGTTAGAGGTCAGAATTGGCTCAAAGAGAGTCGTTTGAATGAGATGAGCAACCTCATAAAGTTTCGATGCTTTGGTGATAAGAAATACTGATCTGTGGCAAAATTGAAAATTCATCATATTTAACTCTACAGATGGACTCATTTGCTGGCACAAAATAAAGTCGGACTCTAGTACTGCCTCTGTGTGGTTCTTACATTATAAATCTTTAAAATCAGAAAAACCCTTCTTTCTCCCAAGAAGCTGGTGCATTCCAACTGTTGGACCATTAGTTAGCAGTCCCACATATAACCCAATATGTCACCAGGGTGGCTTCTAAGATTTACTCAGATGGTCTCAGATTACTGAAATTATTGAGTTATATATAGCTATATTTTAAAACTAAAATGCCTTATGTCTATTTCTAATATGGGGAAGACTCCTTTTTCTCTGAGAGTCCTGAAGAATATCCTAGATCAATTCCTATTAAAATGCTTAGAAAGGCGGTCAGAGGAAGCAGCGTAAATGGGATAATGTTGAAACATGGTTTGCAACGTTTGCTTTCTTGAACTGCCAGAGGAAATAGGATCTGCCAGATGTACTCAATTCTGGTGTATGAGCTCCCAACTGAAAAAATGAAAAATTAAGGATCAGACTTACATATTGTTCTTTCAGTGCATGCTCTTGAATCTTGCTATCCAGGGCCTCTATATTTGACTGTAAATCAAGCAATGTGCGATTCAGGCTGATTAAAGATGTGGAGATTCCATTTATTATTTTTTCATGTCCACTCACTGAGGAAAATAAGGTACTTATCTGGAAAAGAGTGTCATTAAATCTTGCATCAATTGTCACACTGAAATTCTGGAAATACCCTGTGTCTATAAAGTTGTCTTCCATATTTGACATGGATTGGAGTCTCTTCTCCATGGTGTTGAAGCGTTCCTTAACAGCTTCTTGAAATCTCATTTCATTTCCTCTGTTTCGCGTGAGATTTTGAGATAGATAAGCTGCATTAATTGAATCGACTGGGCAATTTTTCGTGTCCCACTTCAGGAATTGAGCTGCATATTTAATTAAAAATAAAAAGAGTTATGGTCTATATTTTTTAAGTAGACACACGATTTGCTTCATCAATCCCTATCATTCCATTCTATTCCTCCATTCTAAAATGTTGAATGTTATCCTAAATCAAGTATTTATATAAATATACAATGTATGATCCACACTAAACATATTTACATCACAGTTTATTTAGATTTTTTCTGAATTGCTGCTTATAATTGCTGTAAAACTGCATCAAATTTAGCAAGTTGGATAAATTTCTACAGTTTATACACAGAGTAATCTGTCCCTAGTTTATCTCATAGTATTATTTATCTCATGGTACTTTTGCTATGATAAAGTGAGGTAAAGATTAAAATAGAATTTGAAGTAAGCACGTCAGATATGTGAGCTGCTTTAAAGCATAGTGATGGTTCACACTTGGTTAAAATGTCAGCTCATCACTCTTGTTCTATAACAGAAACCGCTAGGGATTTGCCTTTTTATACCTTTTACCCAGGTCTGAATTCCATCTGAACAGCCGGGTATGCCCCTTTGTCATTTTGTGGTGGCGTGTGTGTTGTCATGATATTCAAATCTAGGACATTGGTATTTCAAATGCCAATTGATTCACCTGTAGTGGACCAGTTTCTGGGGCATTGTTGGACCAAAAATCAAAACCAAAACTTGACACAGAAGAAAAAGGCAGACCAATGTTGAGACATTAGTCACTGGAAACCTCATAAATAGTAGGGGAGTGTTGTCACTTATAGTGGCAATCGATGAGCACCTCAGGTTGAAAGATGGTTAAAATGCAACTGAGGAAGAGCTGCTTCTCTGAGGAGAGTTGGCTTTATGTGGATCGAACAAACCATTCAGAAGCTACACTTGCTAATGACGAAAAATGAAAATGAAAAGAAATAGCTGCTGACTCCCATTAATATTGAAATTTGGAATGTACAATGTATGAACCCAAGAAAATGAGAAGTCATTGAAAAATGAAATGGAACACATAAAGATGGAGGTGCTAGGCATCAGGGAGCTGAAATGGACCAGTAGTGATGATATTTGAGTCAGGCAAAGAATGGCATTCTTGGAATTTATGGTCAAAAAGGATGCTTCAATTAGACAGTGCCAAGCTAATATAAAGAATAGTGTTTGGGGTCATAAGGATGTTTTTATACTAGCAGTCATCTAAATGAGGTGTTGGGTAAATACACTAGCCTGCATGATCGAAGGATTGTAAATAATAAAATCTTCAACCAGAGGAGAAAACTATATTATACCTTAACTTGTGAGCACCCAATTTTCAAGCAAGTGTGGATGGAAGTGAATAGTTCTGCTATCAGACAGAGTGCATTGGAAAGTGGGCAAATGCAGAAATAGTTAAGGCAAATGTTAGCATCAAGTTTAATGAGATTATGGTAAAGAATACACTTTCTTCTAAATTTTAAAACAACAGTGCCCATTTTCTTATGCTTCTAAGTACAAGTTAATTTTGCAATTATTTTCTTTAAAATCTCTTGATGCTTTATTGTAAATCTGAGTAAGGAATCTCCAATTATATTTTTCTCATATTGATTTCTTACATTACTGTTTGTGAGATTTTGCGACTTTTCAATTTTATAACAGTCAAATTAAATGGCAGTTTCATATAAGTAGAAAGGTTATTTTGATTGTATACCTCATATTTATTCTTTCATGTTGGCAATATCTTCTCCAAAAAAAAAAGACACACTGTTTGTACTAAGAGTTATCATTGTTCACTAATAATTTGCATACATGAATCAAGGATTTTTATCTTCCTGATATTTAAACATTATTATGTTGTTATACTGTCAGTAATTCCTATCATTTTAAGGACATTATGGTTTTGGATATGGAGTTGAGAGATGTATTCTTTAAGGCACAAAGGAGAACCCCAAACTCAAACAATTTAAAGAGAACCTTTATTAAGTTTTAGCCAGAAAAAAAGACAAAATCAGCACAAAGGCAAATCATCTTGATGAGATTATAATGATGCCCAAAGGGTTACAAAGAATTGATATCTTAAAAAACACATGAATAGGGCTCGGGGGAGGGGGATAAAACTGCTGCAAAAGTCTGATTGGAAGTAACTCAATACATCACAGTGACAAGTAGAAATACAGAAGCAGGAATGGAACCATTATTAGGGCACACATTTATATTAGACAGAAGAGCTTATAATATTTGCCTAAGATTTTTGGACCAAGACAGGACATGACTTATGACTATGCAACCTCAATATGGTTATCTTCTTCAGTGTTATACCCTGACAAGCCCTAAGGGAGTGTGTCCTTCCTTGAGTGGCTAGAAGTCAAGTGGTGGTAATCCTCTTTCTAAGATATATGCCTGGGAGGAAGACTATTCACTTCCTAGCTAATTGTCATAAAGAATTCAGGGGATTCTGAAAATGGAATGCTGAAGGCAAAGAGGAGCACCTGGGAAGGTCAGAAGGGCAAAAGGCAACTGGAAAAATGATAATTATATTTATTTTTAGATTTATTTATTAAAGCA